>VDFB02281492.1:833559407-833800710 GCA_007258455.2 Sequoia sempervirens
GACAATGGACCGCACCTCAAGGTAATTGGCAGCAAAATCCTCAATGGAGAGGTTCTCAGCAATGGCAAAACCAGTCCCCTGGGTTCCTGCAACTTCCACAGTCACAACCTCAGGCCCTCATGCCACCTCCTGCAGCAACTGCCACCAATACTGGCCCGCCAAACAAACGCCTATGCCTGCTCAGCCGTTGCCAAATCCCAATAATAAGCAATAGCATTAGCAACAGTAGTAGTCACAACAGTCCATGTATTTTGCTGAAGCCAACCAATATCCAGCTTATGCCTTAAACATTAGTGATATCCATTTGAGGTTTGGAACTACTCTTCCTGCTCCACAACCGCCTCTAATTACTGAGATACCATATTCTTCCCCTGAAGAACCTACTGTACCTGCTAATCCTACTGAGCATATGCTTATAACTGATACGGTTACTAAGGAGTCTGTTTTGCAAAGTCAAGACAAACCACCTTTTCCTTAGAAGTTACAAAGTACCGCATCTAAATCCCTAGAAGAACCCACTTTTGACATTCTGGATCAGCTAAAGAATGTACAAATTCAAATTCCTTTATTTCAGGCCATTAAAGATGTTCCAATTTATGGAAAATCCATTAAAGAGGCATGTTTGAAGAAACTTAGATGGAAGAAAAAGGACCCCCAAACAATTCATGTTTTAGGGAAATTGGATGATATAATGTTGGGAAATGTAGTCATTCCAAAGTACACTAACCCTGGAAGTCTTGTAGTGCAAATACATATAAATGGCCAAATT
This sequence comes from Sequoia sempervirens, assembly GCA_007258455.2. NCBI lineage: Eukaryota > Viridiplantae > Streptophyta > Pinopsida > Cupressales > Cupressaceae > Sequoia > Sequoia sempervirens. Next base: position 833,560,177 of record VDFB02281492.1, read on the forward strand.
GTAAAAAAAAAATTAATTGACCTTGGTGCTGCCATTAATGTCATGACCAAGCATACTATGGACAATTTGAACATCCTAAACATTTGGTCTACACCTACAGTCCTGCAGCTTGCTGATAGTTCCACTGTCACACCTGATAGAATGGTGGAAGATGTAATTGTCACTCTTGAATCTTGGGAGTACCCAGCTGATTTTACAATATTATCTACTAAGGCAACTTTGGGAGGATACCCTGTTATCCTAGGTAGACCATGGTTAGCAACTGCTGATGTTTTTATAGGATGTCATTCTGGAGATATGACTATTTCTGATCGACAGTCCACAAAAAAATTGGCTTTGTATCCACCTGCTTGACCTCAACCAGATTTGTCCCAACCTGTTTGGCCAGATGTGGGGGAAGAAACTGAAGAAGCCAATTCGTTGGTTTAATTAATGATGCTCCAAACTGATCCATTCTCACAACTTCAGAATGAGGATGCCTTGCTTTTTCAAATTCTGCAGTCTAACTCTGATATGGATAGTTCATATGATCTAAATAGCAGTCATCTACAATGTTTCCTGCAGCAACTGAATTCTGAGAGTTTGCTGCCTAAATTTCCTACAATTTTTTATAACTTTCTTCCACAAGAGGTACAAACATCACCTGTAGATTCTATGAGTGATCTCACTAAGCAGATAGAATTGTCTCCAGGTCACTGTTTAAATATCAATAGCAAGTTGTCACAATCTCAATAGGTTGTCCTACTCAAAATGCTGCAAGATCAGCATAAAGTTTTTGCATGGGAATATGGTGACATAAAAGGAATAGATCCTCAAATTTCTACTCATAGGATCTATATCAAATAAGACTGTTTACCAGTTAGGCAGCCTCAGAGAAGAATAAATCCAGCACTTAGAGAAATAGTTAAGAATGAGCTTCAAAAGTTGCTTGATGTTGGTTTTATCTATCCAATCTCTGACAGTCAGTGGGTCTCTCCGCTAGTTATTGTCCCTAAGAAAGGTGTAAAATGGAGAGTGTGTAGATTACAGAGAGTTAAACACTGCTACTAAAAAAGATCACTTTCTACTGCCGTTTGTAGACCAAGTGTTAGATTCATTATCTGGTAAAAGTTATTTCTCCTTCTTGGATGGCTACAGTGGGTACAATCAGATAAAATTGCCCCTGAAGATCAAAATAAGACCACTTTTACCTGTCCATGGGGAACATTTACTTACTCAGTCTTGCCTTTTGGTCTATGCAATGTGCCAGCAACACTTCAAAGAGTAGTAATTAGTATTTTTGCTAATATATCTAATGACTGTATGGAAATTTATATGGATGACTTCACTACCTATGGGGATACATTTGAAGAAGCATTGGTGAATTTTAAAAAAGTATTGGAAAGGTGTAGAGAGAAAAATTTGTCTCTGAACAGTGAAAAGTGCTTTATGATGATGCAAGAAGGTATTGTTCTAGGCCATCATCTCTCCAAGGATGGAATTTAGGTTGACCCTGCTAAAATTGAAGTTATTATGAATTTACAAACTCCTAAAAAAAAAGGATGTCAAAAGCTTCCTTGGTCATGCAGGGTATTATAGAAGGTTTATAAAGGATTTCAGCAAAATTGCTAGTCTACTATATGCCTTATTAACTAAGGATTCTGCATTCGATTGGATAGAGGCCTGTGAAAAATCTTTCCTACAGCTAAAGGACTTGCTTACTAAAGCCCCTATTCTTCAAGGTCCAAAATGGACTTTTCCTTTTCACATCCATGCAAATGCTTCTAATTTTGGTATAGGGGCAGTTTTAGATCAAAAAGAAAATTCAAATGAGCATGCTATCTATTTTATCAGCAAAAACCTTCAAGGTCCTGAGCTAAACTACACTGTTACAGAAAAGGAGTTGTTAGCAGTAGTGTATGCCTTGAATAAATTTAGGCATTATATCATAGGTTATCAGATATTTGTCCACACTGACCATGCAGCAATCAGGTATCTGATGAACAAGCCTACCATCTCTGGTAGGTTGGCAAGATGGCTCCTGTTGTTGCAAGAATTTGACATTACAATCATTGATAAACCAGGCAGAGCTAATGTTGTGGTTGATTTTTTATCAAGGCTTCAAACAACTGCACCTGTTGAACAAGAAGTCATTGATGATAGGTTCCCTGATGAACACCTATTTTCCATTGTTGCACACACTCCATGGTATGCAGACATTGCCAATTATCTAGCAGCAAGCAGAATACCAGCTCACTTCTCCCCCAAAGAAAAGAAACTATTAATTGAGAAAAGTTTTAACTTTTCATGGATTGCAAATTGTCTGTTTTACACAGGACCTGATCAAGTTATGCGTAGATGTGTAAGAGAAGATGAAACTTATGATATCTTGCATGCTTTCCATGATGAACCATGTGGGGGCCATTTTTCCACCAAGAGAACATCAATGAAGGTTCTTACAACAAGATATTATTGGCCAACATTACACAAGGATGTTGTAGCTTATACAAGGAGATGTGATAGATGCCAACGTATGGGAAGACCAACCAGGTTAGATGAAATGCCATTGTATCCACAGGTAATAGTCACCCCCTTTGATAAATGGGGAATGGATTTTGTTGGACCAATTGATCCACCATCCAATAGTAAGTCATACATTCTGGTTTGCACAGATTATGTAACAAAGTGGGTTGAAGTAAAGGCAATGACTCATGCTCGTGATAACAAGGTTGTTGAATTTTTGTATGAGAAAATTTTCACTAGATTTGGAGTTCCCAGAGAGCTTGTAACTAATCAGGGAGTTTAGTTCACGTCTAATTTGATCACTGCACTAATAAATGACTATAAAATCAAGCATAGTAAATCCAGCCCCTATCACCCTCAAGCCAATGGTCAGGCGGAGGTTACAAATAGGGAAATTGAGGTAATCCTAACAAAGACAGTGCAGCTCCATAGGAAAGATTGGAGCAGTAGACTTCCAGAAGCAGTCTGGGCTTATAGAACTACATGGAAGACAACAACTAGGTTTACACCTTTTGAACTACTTTATGGGAAAACAGCCATGTTGCCCATTGAATTTGAACATAAAACTTTGAGGACAGCTCTCGAACTCAATATAGACATTTCTGAAGCACAGAAGGAATGTCTTCTATAGCTGAATGCTTTGGACAAGATGAGAAAAGCTACCTTGCAGCATACAGAAGCTATCCAACAGTAAAGGAAGAAATGGCATGATCAACACATCAAAACTAAGCAATTCTCTACTGGTGACTGGGCTCTGCTATATGATTCTAGGTATCAAGAAAACCAAGATAAGCTCACCACCCGTTGGCTCTGTCCCTATGAAGTTGAGAATGTGTTTGACAACGGTTTAGTACAATTGGCCACAATTGATCTAGTCTATTTCAAATTGCTAGTTAATGGACACCGACTACAATTATACCATAAGCCGACATCAAAGGAAGAGTTCCTGAAAAAGTTTGATTCGACTGGTCTTCCTGCAGCAAAAGGCTTAGGCCTTTTTCCTAAAGCTTCTCTTTAAGTATTGCGTTGACTGCCATAATAAATTTTTCTTTAAAGAAAACCACTTTTCTTCGTTTCTTTTCATCTATCACATCATTCATTAATTTATCTGCCACGTCATCCATATTGCCACTCCGCCTCATTCATGCATTAAATCTCCCAACTATCATTTCATGATATGTTGTTGTCCTTTGTGGCATGCCCGAGAACTGACTTCAAGGTACGCGAAATCTTTTCATTATCGCATAATTTATTCTTATTGTTTATTCATTTATTGTAATGTATATGTTAGTCGTCATTGCACGCTTTAAACCTATCACCCTACACATGTGAGGACACATGTCAAATGCTAAGTAGGGGGTGGGGGTATTCTAATTTGAAATTTTTTTGTGCCAAATTTACATTTGCCAAAATAGTTATGCTCTTGTACTTTCTAAAGTACGTTTGCGAAGCCATATCCTGAGAACAAGTTAACTACTTAGTTTAAGTAGTTATTAAAATTATTTTAAGCAAATATCTAGTTCTTATTCTTGGTAAGGAAAAAGAAGTGCAATAAGGAAGTAGAGTCTTTTGCAAGCTTTCAGCATCAGTTTGAGTTTTTTTTTTAAAGGTTTTTGATCATGGGTGGCCAACTGGTGAGGCATGAGCCTGTGGCTCATGAGGCGTTGATACAGGATCCTCAGATAATGCAAGCATTCACCAATTATGGATGGTTAAATTATTTCTTGAGAATTGATTCTTTTGATGAAGAGGCTGCGGGCGAATTCTTAAGAACATTTTCAGAAAATGAGGCTACAGTATGGGGCTTGGCAGTGGTTGTGACAGAAGAAAGAATTGTACAAGTTACTGGATTGCTAGAAGTTGGTGAAATTTTTCCTATTGGAAAGGATGCTATCTTTGCTAGGGCAGAGTTTACCCTACCAGCTGATGGGCCTTTGGAAATCTCAAAGCAAGGGTGCAAAAGAATGTCCCTGCCTTATCCATACTCTCAGTACGCCATCTTTATTATCAGGTATTTAACTTGTAAAGGGCGCTTCTCTTACCTACATTCATATCATTTCAAATTGTTAAGTCATATGATACATGGACTAGCAATGAATGTTCTAAATTTCTTGATAAACCTTTTGCAAAATAGTGCACACGAAACCCAAAAGGGTAAAGAAAAATTTGTCACACATCATGCCCTAATAAAACTTTTGACTAATCGATCTTTAAGGGATGTTTCACCTCTTTCATGGAATGAGTTTGTTGGCCAAAAAGGTCTTCAACTGCTTGAACCCCCTAGGGCACCACCTGTGCAGCCTAGAAGAAAGAAAATGAGAATTGAGTCCACAAGTACAGAAACAGAGCAAGAATCTGCTGCTCCTGCAACACCCTCTCCTGTAGCTTCTATACCAATGTCCTCTATCGGTGTGCAAACAAGGTCTGCCGCTAGGAGAGAAAAAGGAAATACAATTGTAGGTGAGTCATATGGGGTAAGGCAGACTCCTGAGTCGGACCCACATACTCAAAGACAAAAACTTTTTGCCTCATCCTCTCCTGTGGGGTCTTCGCCTGTCTCTATTTCTCCTGCAGCAACACCCATTAATACTCCAATATCTTCTTCCCCTGTCGAGTCTGGATCTTCAAGACCAGCTAGGAAGAGCACTACTAAGGAAGCATATTTTTCTACTGCTTCTTATGCAAAACTACCAAGAAGGAGTTCATTGAGGAAACAGTCTAAGCCTGTTGCAACCTCCGTGCAAACAGAAACTGTCATAATATTGGAGGACTCTGATGAATCAAGTCATGATAACTCCCTGGGTATGTCTATAAATGTTCCACAAAGCTCCTCTATTGTTCCTGAGGCAGCACAACCCAGTAATGTTGATAAGGGGAAAATGCTAAGTCTGGACGACTTAGCTTGTGCGGCTGAGAAAATTTTTGAGGAAGAACAATCTTCTCCCACACAGCAACAGGGCTTTATCTTGCAGCAAGAGGATTTTGTCCTATAGCAAGAAGAAGGTGTGCTTGAACCACATGAAATTCCCTATGATAATCCATTGCCCACTAAAGTTTGCACAGATTTAGTTGTGTACAAAAGGACTCTACTAATTGAATTTTTGGAATTTCTGAAAGTTAATTGGAAGCCTGTGTCATTCTAGACTTTATGTTTTCGCCATCTCGCCAAAACTGAAGTCCAGCAAAGTTTATGGGATGAAGAAAAGAAAAATCTACAAAGGGAAATTGAAAGGAAAAAGCAAGAAATTCTAGATATGCAGAAGAAAATGAATGAAATGATGGAAATAACTGGAAAAATAATGGAGTGTAGGCCACCACCCAAAGTATATGCAATGTGCCTCAAAGAACAGTTTCTTTGGTTCAAAATAATGAGTATCTCCAGAAATTTGGATCCTGATATTGAAACCGCCAAGGAATTCTATGATTCCTATAAAGTGGCCCCTAATTGGTTGAAAAAATCCATGTGTGAACTTTATTTACATGGTTATTTAATTCTTGCTGAAATTGAATGGAACCCACTACTTTATAGAGGTGATATCCATCTAAGGGCACTTATGTCTTGGGCTGCAAATGAGGTCAATTATGGGAGACAATTGGAAACATATGAAGAAGCAGAAAGAGATGAACCTATTCTTCTAAGAGCTGAGAGTTCAGATCCATGCACAGTTTTTAGAACCTAGCTTAAAGTTACTTATGGATCGAATTACCCTCATGAAAGAGAGAAAATTTTTGATATCAGACAACAGGTATACAGTGAGTTCAAAGAGCAGAAATATATATTTTGGAAACTTGCCTCTTCCAGGATTGAGGCAGGTGGGAGAAATTGATAGTTTGTCTAAGAAAAATAGAGCCTCACAGCCCTTTTAACTTCACAGCAGCACTCAGGAGAACAGAAAGGTACATGCAACTGGGTTTGCAAAGCAGATTTGAATTATGGATGCCACTAAATTTCCAACCCCCAATTTTAATATGGCCGCTTTATCCCTATCAAGCCAAGAAAATAAATGAAGAAATAGAAAACTGCATATTTGAAAGATGGGAGTTTACCAGAGGTTTTTACTACAAGTTTGGAACTTCACTGCAGGGTCATGCTTCTCCAACAAATTTTAGGGAAATAACAAGGAAAGTCAATGCTAGAGGACCAACATTACGATAAGTAGGGGGCAGAATGATGAGCCTTAAATATGCTCATAGTTTGAACTTTTGATACTCTTACTTTTGTTATTAATAGTTGTTTAAATATGTTGATTAAAAACTTTTCGAGTGGTATCCTGTAGCAATGAATTCCATATTCCTGTAGCTTGACAACTTCATTAATTACCTTTTTGACCTCCCGCATGGGTGATGTATGCTTATGATTTTGGATAATGGAATAGGATTAACATGTGATTAATGAATGGATGTCGTGTCACTTGTGTCTATGCTTTCCTTCGCCTCTGTCATTTATTGCAGGTTGTTGGAGGGAGCAGAAGCTGATCAAGCGTAAAGAATTTCGGCTCCGTTGAAGAAGTTGTTCCAGTAATAACTCTTTGACCGAATCTTTGGGAAGGAGCTTTAACGGTCCTTTGATCTAGGGAGTGTGTAATGCTATATTTTCTCTGGGTCGCGTCGAGTAGATAGACTTTCATTTATGAATATTTGTTCCGCGGATTCAGAATGTATTTATGATCACGACTTCCTTTGTTAGTTAGTTTGTTGTCTTTTTCATTTAAATAATCGTTCCTCCTGCGTGAGTGAACGAGGATGAAACAGTATAAGTTGAAATTAAGTTGAATAAGCAATAGAGTTCTGTGTAAAAGTTTTATTTTCAAATAGAGTAATCGATGTATTCTGGTTCTGAATATGAATAAAATTCGATGAAGCTTTGAGTCAACTTCTTGTGTAATCTCGTTGATGCTTGCTAAGGGGGCCCACTTAGTAAGTATTCTATAGCAAGTTGTTGCAGTTAACTATTCAATTCATGTTGATTACTAGTTAGAATCTATTTCTGTAGATTTCAACACAAACTCAGCCTTGTATTGTTCCTGCAGCATCGGGAGTCCATCCCTGTGTCTGTTCCTGTAGCAAAGGCCAGTTCATAGTTTGTCCTTTAATAATAGCTGTTATGATTTATGTTTTAGTCGAGTTGTATTTGAGTCAGAAAGTTTTGTGTTACACCTCTTTTAATTATTTGTTTTCTATAGATGGTGACTGGAAACTAGTTCTTAGTGCACATACCGTGCTGCTCCGTTTCAAGTATACGTCCTCTGGTTTGATAAAGTAAATGAATGACCATGAGAAGATGTTAGTCACCTGTTGGAATGTCCAATTCCCAGGTTTAGTTCTGTTGTGACTTTTATATCCTTTTGTGGGCGTGACCAACGCCCTTGATTTGATGTTGTTTTGTGTGATCAATTTGTTCCCAAGGTTGTTGGAAAACAAATAATAGCTAATAATTTTGTTTCAAGTTAATGAAAAACAAATAGTTGTTTGATAATTTTTCTTCTAAAGTTGTTAAAAAAAATAGGATTTGATAAATTTGTTTTCCATGATGATGAAAAACAAATAGGTTGATAAGTTTGCTTCTAAAGTTGTTAAAAACAAACAGGATTTTGATAAATTTTCTTTAGTATTTGATTGATTTGTCGTGATGATTTGATATTGATGTTGCCTTGACTTGATGATTTTTCCTATTCAACAGGAGAGATTGAGCGTCTTGCAGTTACGGGAGAAATTCCTGAAGACATGAAGATTGATTCCGTAGCTTGTATAGGTGGATAGAGATGTGATCAAGGCATGCAGACTGACCTCATTACTTGAGATGCTTGAGGTGCATCTCAACAAAGCCTTATTGATAGCACTTGTAGAGAGGTGGCACAGTGACACAAACACCTTTCATTTTTTGACAGGAGAGATTACCGTGACTCCTGAGGATGTGTATCGCATCCTAAAGATTCCAGTGATGGGTGAGATAGTGAAATTGTATGGCCGGGAGGCAGGAGGTACTGATGCCTTGAGGCGGATATTCAGAGATGATCATATTGCAGGATATTATATCTCATGGGCCGACACGACAGATTCGTGTGTGCCCTTACCCTTGGTACTTGCAGGTTTTATTGGAGGCTTTTTGTGCCTCGACCATAGGTCGAAGGGTTTTGCAGTCGAGTGGGGTTGTGTACTTGAGAGTATGGTGATGCAGGGTACATGATATGCTTGGGGATCGTGCATGCTTGCACATTTATATGATGAGCTACACCATATTGTGTATGGTGGAGGCTAGAGTTTAGCTGTTGGCTATTCACTTTTACATATATGGGCATGAGAGCACTTTACCATTATGTGACCATTGACTCAAGGACGACGGCCTATCAGTCGACCATATAGATTCAGATATACCGATGTCATTGCTCAGCCAAGGCTGGGCAAACTGGATCATTGGTAGCGTCTTCTGGATGATGTCGATATAGTATGTTGGCGGCCCTATGTAGATTGTGAGGCATGGCCAGAGGATGCTAGGGAGATGCCCTATGTCTTTATCACTAAATATCTGATTGGTCATACTCTTGGGATTATTGAGAGGTTTCTTCTTGGTCGGGTATGGCGACAGTATGGTCCGCGGATTTCATATGATGCAGTAGTGGCAAAGTTCACCAGTTTGAGAGTACAAATGTGGGACTACATAGCTGATATTCTTGATGGGGGGATGACTCCAAAGTATTGTCAATATGTGTTGGAACATCCTGTGCCACGATTATTTGATCCCGATGAGCCTGTCGCTCCAGTGGCAGAGCAGAGACCACATATAGGAGGACATAGACGACAGTGAGAGGCTGCTTCAGAGAGTGATGACTCTGAGGAGGAGGATGATGATGAGTCAGATGGGGATGGAGATAGTAGTGATGAGGAGAGTGGAGGTGATAGTGGTGGAGGAGGTGGTAGAGGTGGCAGAGGTAGCGGCAGAGGTAGTGGCAGAGGTGGTGGCAGAGGTGGACCGCAGATGAGACATTCAACTCCATCATCTTCAGTAGATCTAGTGGTGCCAAGTCAGATAGCTACCTTGCAGAGTAGAGTACAGAGCTTACAGGGTCAGTTAGCACAGGCACAGGGCTTGGTTACACAGCTACAAGGACAGATGATGACAGTGACGGCTGAGAGAGATACAGCCAGACGACAGGGTGAGGAGGCCATGGCTTTAGCTAACAGTCTATAGAGAGTAGCAGGCACATGATGAGAGAGCTAACCAAAGCTATTCAGGAGGCGAGTTCTATAGGATCAGGTATCGAGAAGTGCCACCCGAGTAGAGAGTGAGTTATACACAGTCTTGGTCTACACATAGTCGCTCTCAAGCTACCAGCAAGGGTGTATCTTAGCCATTACCTCCAGGAGGGTTACCAAGGGCAGGTGGAGCAGGTCCATCAGGGGCAGGTGGGGCAGGTCCCAGACCAACAACATCAGAGGATAACACTTCGTAGTGCTTTTTTTGCATGATGTCTTATATGTCTTATTGATACTCTATTGAGACATTTGTATACACACTGATATGATCCCATTTTTTATGATGTTATGTCATGCATAGTTGACATCTTTTATACATCTGAAATTCATTTTTGAGATATATGATATGCAGTGATGATTCCTTATGTAATTAATGCATCTATTTTCTATATGCATGATGTTTATGATATGATTTATGATGTGATGTGATGTATGATGTATGGAACCAAACGAAATGATATGTTGTGAAAATGAAAATGCAACGAAAGTTATGTGAAGATTATGATGTATGCTTTATTATTTTTTTATAATTTTCTAATGCAAATGTGTATGAAAAATGTATGTGATGATGTTTTTGTGAATGTCAAATATACTTTGTCATTTTATTCAAAAAGATATGAAACATTGATACTTTGCCAGCTTTAGGGAAAATCTATAAATGCCAAATGTAGATTCTAAAATGAATGTAATCTATACTAACAATGCAAGATATTGCCATTCTGAGAGCTTATTTGTGCTTTTTGTGTCATCATAGAGCATTGAAATGTTGAAAGTTAATACAAGCATCAAAGGGTATGTTAGCACCAGTGATGACTTGAGTATTGCTTTCATGATTTTTAATATAGCAAGTTAATACAAGCATCTAGATATAATTGAACCAAGATGACCTGAGTATCATTTGCATAAAAAGACAAGAGTTAACCTATTTCCCATGCAAATTCTGAAATGTCATCAATGATACTTAGTAGAGCATGTCTCGCGACCAATTTGCATAGTACTAATGATTCACTCACAAACAAAAGACAAAGAAAAATCATACTCCTTCCTTGCTTTTCTAGTTTAATACATCATCGAATTGCTCTAGAGATATGATAGAAAATCAACCAACAATTCAAATTTTGCCTAAAGTATTCCAAACACTATTCAGATAAAGATCATCCAACTTGGTTATCAACATTGATGTTTGTGTTTTGAATAACATTGTTTTGACCATGTTGTTTGATTTCATTGGCATTGAGTGATCTTTTTGGTGTTCTAGTTGATTTGATGTGTCAATGTATGTTGCATTTTGTCAAGCCATCATTTGTCCATTTGTGATATTCTAAAAGCTTGTTGCCCCTCTCTTGTTTAGTCTGTGTTTCTGCCCCCAGTGTAAACATAATCTAAATATTGTGGATATGTACAAATTTCATCAAGCTATGATGAAACACAAGGATCCTCATTGCATGATATGGATATGATAGATATGTGCAGATGATAGATACGGATAGATGATGTCAGAAAGTGAATGGAAGACATAAGTTAATAGATAGAGGATCCCATTTTGATCACAAGTAGCACATGTTTACTAGGTTTTCACCACTTGGTTTTATTGCACTTTTCTTCTTCTTTTTTTTCTTTTCTGATTTTTGTATGATGTTTTCTTCAAGACATTTTATGATTTTTATGTATTTTTTTAGGACTTTTTATGATTTTTAATGTATTTTTTCAGGACCTTTTCTGATTTTTATGTATTTTTTCAGGACTTTTTTTGATTTTGATGGTTTAGAAGTAGAACTTCTTCAAATGAATGTTGTTGATCGGCTCTTCAAACAAGTCCCCTTTTGCAGTAGATAACTAATATGCTCCAGAACCGTATGTTGCAATGATAACAAATGGACCAAGCCAATTTGGTTCAAATTTTCCTTTATTTTCTCTATCTTGTTGATTGCGTGGATTTTCTTTCAAGACTAAGTCACCTACTTGAAATGTATGTGGTTTAACTCTGTGACTGTAGCTATGGGACATAACTTGTTGATAACCCTTCAAATGATCAGCTGCATGTTGACGTCTCTCATCTAACAATTCTAGCTCTTGTAGATGAGATACTTAGTAGTCTTCATCATTTATCAATCCTTTGAGTGAAACCCTAAGCGAAGGTATTTCAACCTCTGATGGTAAGATCGCTTCTACTCCATATACCAAGGCATATGGTGTAGCCCCTGTTGGTGTGTGAATTTTGGTTCTGTATGCCCACAAAGCTAGATTTAACTGGACATGTCAATCACGACCGTCATCATTTACCGTTTTCTTCAAGATCTTTAAGATTGTTTTGTTTGAAGCTTCTACTTGACCATTTCCTTGTGGATAGTAAGGTGTAGAGAACCTGTGTTGAATATGAAATCTTTCACAAAGTTCATCAACATCCTAATTCTTGAAAGGCCTCCCATTATCAGTGATGATAGAATTAGGAATTCCATATCAGCAAATGATGTAATTCAGGATAAATGAAGAGATTTGTTTACCAATCACCATCATTAAAGGAATAGCTTCGATCCATTTTGTAAAATATTTTGTAGCCGTGATGATGAATTTATGCCCATTTGATGATGAAGAATGAATTTTTCCAACCAGTTCTAGTCCCCACTGAGAAAAAGGCCATGTCAGAGTGAAAGGTTGCAGTTCCTATGTAGGTGCATGAATAAGATTCCCATGAATCTAAAATTTACAACACTTCTTGAAAAAAGTAAAAGATTCTCTCTCCATGGTAGGCCAATAATATCCCATTCTAACAAGTTTCTTGGCTAAGGTTAAACCACTTGAATGAGTTCCACAAATACCATCATGAACCTCTTGTATGGCTTGTTCAGATTCGTCACGTTCAAGACATCGAAGGAGCATACCATCAAGACCACATCGGTAAATGATATCAGCGATCAAGGTATAACGAGATGATTGGCGTATGAAATTCCTTTTTTGGTTTCGGGATAAATCTGGAGGTAAGATGTTATTTTTCAGGTAGATATAAATCTTTCCATATAAAGGTGAATCAGAAATGGTTAAATGGCATATGACTTGGGTCTCAGGATTATCATAGTTGGGGGAAAACAATTGTTCCACCAAGAATTCATACCCTTTTTTATTTTTTGATAATTGTAACAAGGAAGCAATTGTAGCCATTGCATCTACAGCTTTATTATCAATCCTTGGGATTTGTGAAAACTTGATTTCCATAAAATACTTTTTAAAATCGTCCACCATGTTCTTGTAAGGTAGTAGCTTATCATCTTTAGTTCGATAATCATCATTGATTTGATTAATGACAAGTTGTGAATCACCGTAGACTTGCAACTCTATAATCCGCTAGTCCAATGCTATCTTCATTCCTGTGAGCAATGCTTCATATTCAACTATGTTATTTGTGCAGGGAAACATCAACCGATGTGATTTTGGGATGATATGTCCTTCAGGTGTAACAAAAATAATCCCTTCCCCCAAGCCATGTTGCGTGTAAGATCCATCAAAGTACAATGTCCATGATTTCTTAATTGTTGTTGTGAAGACATCTGCATCAGGAAATTCAATGTGCCTTGGGTTTTCTTCTTGTAAAGGTGCTTTGAACAATTGATCTATGATGACCCGTCCTTTTATAGCTCTTTGATCTACATAGTGAATGTCAAACTCACTTAATATCATTACCCATTTTGCAAGTCTTCCTGTTAAGGTAGCTTTGCTTAAGAGGTATTTTAGTGGATCGATTTTGGTTATCAGCTTAACTATATGAGCCAACATATAATGATGCAACTTTTGAGAAGCAAACATTACTGCTAGGCAAGATTTTTCAATGAAAGTGTAGTTTGGTTCATGACTTGTTAAAGTTCTTCTAATATAGTAAATGGCCCTTTCTTTTCCTGTAGAATCCTCCTATGCTAGTAACGCTCCCAAAGATACTTTTGTTTTCTGAAATATAGAGTATGAGTGGCTTTCCTGGAACTGGTGGAATCAGGACTGGTGGATTCATGAGATATTGCTTGATCTGATTAAATGTTGCTTCACACTTTTCCTCCCATTTCAATGGAACATTTTTATGCAATAGATGTGTAAATGGTAAACTTTTGTCTGCCAGTTGAGCTATAAACCTCCTGATGGATTGTAGTCATCCTTACAGTGATTGGAGCTAACTGATATTTCATGGTGGCGGCATGTCTATTATAGCTTCTACTTTTTCTGGATCAACTTCTATGCCCTTTTCTGAAACAATGTATCCCAGGAGTTTTCCAGATTTAACGCCGAAGACACATTTCTTTGGATTGAGTCAAACATTGAACTTCTCCATTCTGATAAAGATCTTTGACAAGATTTCTAGATGTCCTTCTGTTGTGTTATATTTGGCCAATAAGTCATCCACATAGTCTTCTATGAAGGTGTGCATCATGTCATGGAAAATGGTGGTCATTTCTCTTTGATAAGTCACTCTCGCATTTTTAAGCCCAAATGGCATGACATTCCAACAATAGGTACCTCAAGGGCACGTGAACGTTGTTTTATCTTGATCCTCTGGTGCAATCTTTATTTGGTTATATCCTAAAAATCCATCCATTAATGAATACATTGCATGGCCAACAGTTAAATCAACAATCATATCTATGTTTGGTAAAGGGAAGTCATCTTTGGGACATGCTTTGTTCAAATCTCTGAAATTTGTACAAATTCTAATCCTTTCGTCCAGCTTTGAAACAGGTACTATATTGGAGATCCATTCTGCATAGTCAATAGACCAAATGAATCCAACATCTAAAATATTATTTAACTCTTCTTTAACCAATAATGCAACATGTGGATGCATTTTTGTAAGTTTTTTCTTCACAGGTTTTTCCCCTACATTTATAGATAGATGATGCATTATCATATTAGGATCTAACCCTAGCACATCGGCATATGACCAAGCGAAGTTGATTTGATTCTCCTTCAATAACTCTATAAATTTTAGTACTTCTTCCACTGTTAATGATGCTGCAAGTTGCAAGATTTTTGGTTGTTTTGTTGTACTTATGTTGATTGATTATGTGGGCTCAATCAAAATAGAAGATTTTTCTTGATAATCTTTGGGAAGAGTGTCAAGTTTCTCATCCTTCAGTGCCTCAAAAAGGTTTTCACCGTCAGATTCACTCTTTATTTTTCTCTTTTTTTTATCTACCACTACTATTTTTTTGGTTTTCACTGATAGATCCATCTTTTATTTCATTTATTTTGCAGCTAAGATACTTGACACCCTCCCTATCAAAATATTGAGTATGAGATTCTTGGATGAAACAATTTTTTTCTTCATTAGATGAACAAAGGAAATTTACAATATCCTCATCATCATGGAATGTAGGGATATGGATAGGTGCATCATTGTCTCAATCAATAAGTTCTGGATAGACTAAAGGCATGGAATCATTAGGTTGGGTAAGGTATTGAGTTGTCAAAGTCATGATATGGTTGTCATTTTCATGATGGACAAGGTCTATGATGGTATTCTCCTGTCGATTATCAATCTCGTGAAAATCTGAATCATCCTCACTTGAGTCATGATCGCTTTGTAAAACATAATCAAGTGGAGGCCTTGAGCCCTCCCCTTGTAAGAACGTGGGTGTGAATTTGTGTATGAAATCCACCCTTTTCTCTGTTAAGAATGTATCATCAGAGACATCATCCCATTCGTATTCATTGGAATTAGTGTCTGAACTATTCTGCAATTGGAAAATTGATCCATAAATTTTTTGTAGAGTGACATCTTCATGGGGTTTATCTGAAATTGATTCTCCTTCATGAATTTGTTGTGCTTGCTGTGAAGTTGACTCTTCTATATTCTTACCATATCCAAGTCCTGTTTTATCTTTTGTATGTATTGAAATAGGTTGAATTGGCTCAATGATTCCTTCTTTTCTTTTTCCTATAGGACCATTTCCTTCATAGCCCATTCTTTGCATGATGGTATACCCTTTTCCATATTTGTCGGTAGGTAACTTGATGTGCAAGAGAGATTCATCTTCATCTTTGTATTTCCAACTTAGGATGTCCCTATCTTCAGCTTCTTCCTCGGTGGTGTTAGCTTTAATTAATTGTCCACCAAACTTCGTGATTGGCACAGAAGCTTGGGATGTAGAAGCTGTTACGATCTTTTGATTTGATAGGGTTGGTTGACCATGTGACCTCAGAGAAGGAGGTAACCTAGAAAGGCATAGCAAATATTTGCCTTCTCCTTTGTCTTTGAAATGTAGCTTGGTGTCAAGATTCTTTGACAATTCTTGTAATTGGCCTTGTAGATTGGAAGAAGAAGCAGTAAGAGCTTCCCTATTGTGCGACATAAAGGTTTCTTGAGTTGCTCAGAGATTTGAACAAGTTTGGGTGATATTGTAGTCAGCTTGTATAGTTATTTCTTTTCCATCATACAGAAACTTGAGGCATTGATGGTACGTTGATGGTACTACCTGCATATCATGAATCCATGGGCGACCCAAAAGTATGTTATAGGAAAGATCATGATCTAGAACCTGAAAAAATGTATTTTTCACAATAGGTCCCACTATGATAGGTAGCATTATTAGTCCTTTAGAAGCTCTTTCTTCATCATGATATGCCTTGATAGTTATTTTCCTTCATCGATCAATGGAATTTTCTAATGTTCCTAAGGCATGTATAAGCTTTAAGGTACAAATGTTTAAACCGGCTCCTCCATCTATCAAGACACGTCTGATTCAGTGTTTATGGATCATGACTTTAAGATAAAGAGATGAATTATGCGGATGTGTCATGGAGGCATCATCTTTCTTGGAGAATGAAAGACAAGTGGGGGAAGAAAAATGTCCCACCATAGCTTGAAATTTGTTTACATCTAGATCAGTTTCGACAGTTGTGTTTACAAGAGCTTCTTCTAAAATATTCTTGTGTACAAGGGATATTTTGAGAAGTTCAAGGATGGATATTTGAGTTGATATTTTTCTCAGTTGATCAACTAGATTATAATTACTTGGAGGAGGAATAACTGCCTTAGATGAACTTCCTTTTAAAACAACTTTTTCTTGTCCTCTCGTAGTCACATTAACCTGTTGATATTCTTATTTTTCCTTGATTTTGATAGCATTAACCCACTAATCATCTGCATAAATGTGGCGGATTATGTTGTCTTCAACATTATTTATGCTTTTCACTTTGGTATCTGATGTTTCTCCCTTTTGATAGTTTGGTAAAGTATCTTTGAATGCTTGATGATCATCATTGGTATGATGTCCTTCAACTGTGATGGTGCCATTGTCAATTAAATCTTATACTAGATTTCGCAAGGCTTGACAGTTATTTGTTCTATGAACTTTACATCAATGATCATTGCAATAATACGAGTCATTCCATTATGGTGGTTTGACTCGTGGCTCATAATCTCTTTGTGGTGGTAAGGTGATAACCTTACTATCGAGAATCTCCTTGAGAGAAGACTCAAGAGATTGACCCAAAGTGGTAAAATTTTGTCGATTTGAAAAGAATGGAGATCTGGATGGATTTGATGTTTGGGTATTGCCAATATTGTTATTGAAATT
This sequence comes from Sequoia sempervirens, assembly GCA_007258455.2. NCBI lineage: Eukaryota > Viridiplantae > Streptophyta > Pinopsida > Cupressales > Cupressaceae > Sequoia > Sequoia sempervirens. The sequence goes on from VDFB02281492.1 coordinate 833,577,492, forward strand.
ACCATGATTATCTTTGTTGTTTTGATTGGTCATGATTTCTTGATTGGAGTTTTGTCCTTGTTGATTGTTGTTTCCTTGTTGGTTGGTATTTCCTTGTTGGTTGTTTCGTGGAGCAATTGATAGGTTGAAGATAGATGATCTTGTTCGTAGATTGTTTGCATCCACTATACCATCATTGACAACATTTTTATTTCTATTCCAAAACCTTGTTTTATCATTGTCATTATAGTTGGATGAACTTGGATTATCAAGTTTTATCACTCCTCTTTTGACAAAGGCCCCTTCAATGGTGATTGTGTTTTCAATCAATTTTTCAAAGTTGGGAGGACAATGAAGATTAAGCCTGAAGCTTAATTCTTAATCTAGGCTATTGATGAAGATATCCATCTTTTCCTTTTCAGGTCAGGACAGGAATATCATGCAAACAGTCTTCTCCATCTTTGCAAAAATGTAGTGAAAGATTCCCCTACTTTTTGTTTCACTTTACAAAGATCAAGCATGGTTATCTGGTGTTGGATGTTGTAGGCGTATTGTGATATGAACTGATTTATTAACTCCTCAAAGGTTTTGATGGGGGGAGTGATCTTGGAAAGCCACTCCATGGATTTTCCACCCAAACTTTGTGGAAACAATCGCATTAAGTAGGTATCTTTATAAGCAAATTCTAGACTCATATTTCAGAAATCCCTCACATGTTCAATGGGATCAGTTTTTCCATTGTACCTATCAAATTTAGGGATTTCGCAATGTTTTGGAAAAGGGATCATTTGAAGACTCCTATCAAATGGATAAGGACATATGTCATCAAAAACATACTTCTTTGTTGCACCCCTTGCATTTCCTTTATTTTCCCTTGTAATTCTTTTATCTATTGAGTAAGGGCACTAAAATCATTAGGAGGAGTTTCGGGGTTCTCTTTAATTCCTTCTATATCAAAATCAAAAGGTAACTTAGCTCCTTGGTTAGCTAATGAAAGAAAATATCTTTCTTTGTTTCGTTCTAAAATCCTTTCCATAAGAGTATGGAATTGGGGATCCTGCTCTGCTTCTTGAAGCTTTTCTTCTGTTAACTCTTCAATATGAAATGGATTCTCTTCCTTCTCACTATTATCCCATTTTTCTTGTGGTACTTTCTCTTTCATCTTTTCCTATGTGTTTTCGAGATCTCGTGACAACAGGCATAAGCTTTGCCCCAAATTCTACTAGATTTTGATCAAAAGAAGTAAATAGTGCAATTTTTGATGGTTATGAAAGTTAGGATAGAATGAAGATTCTATGACTCAAAAGATCTCTAGTCTTTAGCTCGTGTTTTTCCCTAATTGAAAGGATGAAATCCTGTTGGGGGGAATTTAAGCAAAAGGTCAAGAAAAAAATGATTTTGCACTTTATGAAGTTTGATCGTAGCTTCGTAAAAAGATGGATTTGTGAGAAATTCCTAATGTGATTGAGTTCTCTATTGCATAAATTGATTTGGATGAGTATTATATTCAATTTCAGGTTAGGGAATATAAGAAGAACGAATACGCTGACTATGGTTGTGCCTTTGAGAAAGGGCTCTTCTTTGAAATAAATCTTGTGAGTATAATGGTTCTACAGCATAATCATCAGTGAAACCTCTAACACAGTCATGATATCGATGGATAAAGGTTCTATATTTAAGTAAAACCTTTCGACTTTGGTACAAGAATCATCTTTTATTCAATAGTTTCTTGTAGCTAAGTGGTTTCTTTGGCTTTTTGATTCATTTGAGAAGGGATTTCCTAACAAAGGTTGTGGATTTCCAATCTCTTAACATGAGAGTAATCAATGTAATTATGAGTTTTGGATGATCTTTATTGAATTAATGTTTTGAAGACACATCAAGCAAGTTGTAGAATAGTTGTTTTTTTAAGTCCTATACTAAACATCAAGTGTATGATCAAAATGTTTTTCAAAAATTGTTTTCACAGGTTTTACACATGACAGATTGTTCAAGCAGACTCACTCTTAGTACTCAGGTAGGTAACCATAATAATCAACCCACATCTTAGAACTGCGTCGACTCACACAGTCGTGTCACCCCCAAAGGGGCCCCGTGTTTTTGTCTTTTCTAGGCGCGTACTCAGAGTGACGGAAATGGATACCGGATCCCTTGAGCAAACAGTCCTTGACAGTTATATGGTGAGTATCTTGGGGGTAGATTCTTCCCTCCCCTGCACTGTGATTATTATGATGTTCAGAAACTGACTTCGTCTGGATAATACACTAAGTTAGTAGTAAGGGTTTCCATTCAGTGCGGCAAATGATAGACTCCCTCGAGAGACCTCCCAACCTTTAGAACAAAGGCTCTGGGGATGGTTATCAATGCACACTACCGTCGAATGGGATTTTCATCAACCATCCACATTTGATTAAAGTGAGTTGGAAAACTTGGCTTTAGTTGTTCCCACTTAAGTCGTTCCCATAGGGTGAGTACTTTTTCTCACTACGGCAAGCCTTCTAAGAGGTATTAACAAAGCTTAAAATTGCATGAAGTAAAATAGATGAGTCTAGAATTTTTATCACCCAATTAAGGGGAGAGCATAAGCCTATCACCGTTTAATCAAAGAAAGCAAGAGTTCAATTTTAAGCCCAAATAAACAATTTTCTATGCTAGGTGAAGATATTGCTTCACAAAGACATGGAGTTCTTTTTAGTCCAAAATAGAAAATGAGGTGACTATCCTAGGATTGCTTGATTTTTGAATTAAGTGACTATCCTAGGATTGGTTCATTTTTATTTTTTTAAAGCTCTTACTGGCCCTGATCGCGTCAAATTCATTCAAATCCTACTTAAGATACATATTACAATTGCAGACTTACAAATTCTATGCTAAAATAGAAAAATGCGCCAAAACAGACATCAAGAGTGCTAATATAGAAATGCTCTATGAAAATAGTAAAGAGCACTATAGAATCAGTAAAGAGCATTGTAGGACCATTAAAGGGCATTGTAGGATCATTAATGGGCACTGCAGGATCATTAAAGAGCGATGCAGGATCAGTAAATAGCATTGCAGGATCAGTAAAGAGCATTGTAGGATCAGTAATAGGCGTTGTAGGATCAGTAAAGAGCACTGTAGGAAAAGTAAAGAACGCTATAGAATCTTTAAAGGGTGCTCTAACAGAGTTAAAGAGTGCTAAACTGGGTGTGAACTACGCTGAAGCGTGTTTAATGCGCTAATACGCTCTTCTAGTCGTAACCTGTCAGAAAAATTTGTGAAAATATGTTAAAATTGGGGCAAGAGCCCCACGGTGGGTGCCAAAAATGTGTGTGGAAAATGTTAGTATCAAAATAAGATAACAAAATCACACCAATGCAACATTAAACTAAAGAAAGCTAAATAAAATGCAATCAAAGATCAAACAAAGCTTCTTCAGAATTGTTCCAAAGTCCTCTATCTCCAGTGATTTGCTTGAAGCTACTGCTCTTAGATTATATAAGCAAAGCTTCTCAGAATGGCAATCTGTAGAATGAGTATGCAAAGGTAGAGTACTTCTCTATCCTATATGCTGGTGGAGTGAAATGTTGGTATACGGATATGCACGAGAGCTGTAAATTATGCACAGGGGTTGTGGATTATGGATGCTATTAAAGCTATGATATGAGCATGATAGGCCATGATATGGATTGCTAATATGCTAAGCTATGCTATGCTATGATTCTAGAGACTATGGATGCTAGAAGGCTGATTGACTATAGTTTTCCCATACAAAAGCTTCTCTCTTTTTCAAAGACCCGGTAGTCCTTTTTATAGCTTTTTGCAGGCAAGAGCCTGGCTGGCAAAGATCAATGGATGTGAGATTGTCTGGTACTTTTAAATGGTGAGAGATGAAGAGGTTGAGAGGAAGATAGAAGATGTTGGGAGGTTGGAGAGAACAATGGAGGTTTGTCTTCAACCCACAGGAACAACTTTGCTCAGAAATAGAGGAATTTATTAATTTTCTGTTTTGAAGTTGTTTCACAGTTGTTGTAGATAATCCAAATTAAATAAATAAATTTATTTAATTTTATGTGAGTTTGAGGATTTATAATATTTTTGAAATATTTGATGTGAATAGACATTAGAAGAAATAATTAAATATTTGGAATATTTAATTGTGAATGGGATTTAGAAGAATTTTAGAAGAAAAGAATATTTAATCTTTATTTGAATAAAATATTCAAGTCAAGATTATATGATAATTAATATAAATAAATCATAATGTTTATTTAATTAATTTAAGAAATGGATAAGAAAAGTGATTAAATAAACTTATTTATTTAATCTAAATGAAAGAATGAACAATATAAATAAATTATTTAGATTTATTTATACGCAGATTGAATTCAAAGATTTAATTAAATATTAAAAATATTTAATTAATTACCAGACTATTGTGATGTGACCATTTTTAGATGTATACATCAAGAAAATTAGGAGAGAGCAAGAGAAATATTGTTAACCTTTAACAACATCTCTCCAACATTATTCATGCTTCCATTCCTCTTCTTAATGATTCTAATCCTTATCTAAATATATCATTGTGAGAACAACTCTCTTGATAGAAATAGTGCATTATATGAACATCAACAATAATACTAATTGGTAAGGCATGACAACCAACCATGAACTTCTTCAATTCTTTACTTCTTTGATAGGGCATGACAACCAATTATGAGCTTCTTCAATTCTTCACTTATTTGATAGGGCATGATAGCCAACCATGAACTTCTTCAATTATTCACTTCTTTTAAAGGAAATGACAACCAATTATGGCCTTCTTCAATTCTTCACTTCTTTTATAGTGCATAACATCTAATCATGAAATGTTTAGCTCTAAATGTAACAAAGACAACCAATGCTTGAGGACTAACAACATCTTACTTAGGTGTAGACATCAATGACAACAACACAAGCCTTAGTGTTGGCATCAATAACAATAAAATATTCATTGGTGTTGACATCAATGAAAAAAACTACCAAAAATCTCCCCCTTTGGTATTGATGGAAAAACACACTATTTAATCTCCCCAAGGTTTGACATCAAGGATAAAGGGCTAAATACTTCTACAGAAGATAGCAGGACTTTTTCTATCTTTAGGAGAAAAGTACAAAAAGATCTTTTTTTGAATCAACAACACATGCCCCTCCTTTGAATGGAAACACTTTTTTATACAATGACTACACAATTTCTTCAGGAATCCCCCTTACTACTATCTCCCTCTGAGGAGTATCACCCATAAATCTAGGAGAAAAAAGATATGACATGAATTTCTCCCCCTTGGAAAGATACACAATCTATGCATCTAGTGAGAACAAGGAGGTGAAATGACCCCTAACTTCTACCACAGATACTCAAAGTAGTATCCTTTAAAAGTACCTTTACAAAGATATATGAAATATGATCCTTTTCAGACACATACTCCATTCTTACTTCATTTTCTACAACTTTCTCTCTTAGAAAATGGTATCAGATTGAAATGTGTTTAGTCCTTGAATGAATTACCAAATTCTTAGAAATATTGATTGTACTAGTATTATCACACAATATGGGAATAGGTTCATATAGTTCACTTTCACATCCTTCAAGTTTTGCTTCATCCACAACACCTGAGTGCAACAAGATGTTACAACAATGTATTCTTCTTCTACAATGGACAAGGATACTAAATCCTCCATTTTACTAAACCAAAATACCAATATATTCCCTAAAAAGAATGCACTTCCACTTGCTCTTCTCTATTCATCAACACAACTTCCCCAATCAACATTAGTGTAGGAACTTAGAGATAATTTTCGATCCTAGAGGGATTCGCTGCACACGGGTCTCTCTTTTCTCGAGAGATCACCAGGGAACGAACTACCCTTATACACCTCATAATAGTAAAGTGATAAAGAACCAAAACATAGTTTCACTTTGAAGGAAATAGTTAAAAATCCTGAGAGAGCTGAATCAAAGGTTTCTTGTCCTGGAATAGAGAGCTCTCGACTAGAATATGCTAGCACATATCTAGGATTCTAGCACGGCATGCTGTCGTATGAAAGATACGTTGGCGTCCTTAGCAACAAAGAACTCAAGAACTCAATGAACATAAATAAATCCTATTTACAAACTCAGGAGTGATCTACATAGGACTGTTAACTAACAAAAAAACTAAATTTTGAAGGAAATACCACGATGCTTGGAGAAAGCTTACCCTTTTCTCGGACACTCAAATCTTCACTCCAATCTCCTTTTCATGACTTGCACACAAAATATCAAGGAGAAATTTGTTGGTTGGCTGTATAGGGGCCTACCTCAGTCAGACCCTGCTTTGGTGTTCCCACCTCCATAGATAGCCAAGTTGGAAGAAATGCAAAAGGAGTAAACAAAGAGTGTGGTGAAAGCAATACTCACTCGAGGGGTAGAATCCATGCTACGATAAGCATGTGGTGAAATCAATACCCGCTAGGGAGTAGAACCTGCACCATGAAAGAGTAGATAAATACGTGTAAAAGGAAATTGAGATAGAAAGAGAGAGTTTTACCCATGTGCTAACGCCCTCTCTATAGCACATGGATGCACTGTTGAGTGCTTGCTTGAGAGTTTTTGCTACTGCTGGGGGGACCTCAGTTTAGCATGGCTTCACCTATGAGTGCACTGCTATCAAAGGAGAAGAAGTCTCAAAGTTGTACTAAAAAAAATAGAGCTAGTATGTGTTGTCTTTCAGTCTTCCAACCTTCAAATGAGAGGCAGAAAGAGGTTCTTATGCTTGCAAGGGTGGCAAAGAGTTGTTACTTTCAAGATGTAACTACCAGGACATGTGTCACAGGGGTTAACCTTCCAAATTCCACATTTTGAACTCGGGAAATGAACAAGATGCTAGCGTGTTGCGCAGACATCTACACACCATGCATTCGTCCAAGGCTTATATTCTCAAAAAATGCATTTCCAGGCTTCTGTTTCTCAACCACTTGTCCTCATGGAGTCAAAACCATAAAATTTTGACCCATGGGATTTTTTCATTAATGTCTTAGGGTGTCATAAATGCTAGGAAAAAATGCAAAAATACAAAATTGCCCCTAGGTGCAATTCTACGATATTACATTTTTCCCCCACTTTAGTGGGCTCAATTTTGGAAAAAATCAACCTCACTAAAGTAGAAAGGAAGAATTTCACCCAAATTTTCAAATTTTATGGATTTGCATGCCAACAACGAGAGACCATAGCGGCTACCACAACTAAGCTAACTGATACTGAAGATGCCCACAGCATCTGAGCTTGACAAACAACATCTGAACAGTCATGAAATTGTTGAATGTTCCATCTTGCAAAACTCAAATTTTAGATCAGCCTTGAAAAAACATAAGAAAGCTACCATGAAGAGAGGAATGATCAAGAAAAAAATTGTTGATTCAGAAGAAAAATATGATCAAGAGATGACCTTATGCCCCCTCTTTTTACCCCCAGCTCAATGGGGAAAATTTAGGAGAAACCGAGGGGCCATAAATCCTAGGGAAAATGGGCCTTGGAGGGCCTATATATACCTAGGTGGACCCCTAGAAGGGTCATTTTCATTATTCACCATGAAAAAATTGTTGACTTTTGTGAGAGAAAAGTTAGAAAAATGCCTAGCCAAAGAGAGTATGAGGAGCTGAGGCTAGAGTAGTTGTGTTGGGACATCATTGAGGGTCACGAGGTGGACTAGGTAGGTCAAAAACTCTCATTTTTAGTGATTTTTCATGCATAATTTAAGGTTTTTCTGCCGATGAGGTGTGCAGGCATCTTTTTCATGTGCCTGCATCCCAAAGTTGTACTGCCATCCAAGATTAGTGCTGCCATCTCCCTTCCACACTATCATCTCAAGATGAGCTATTATCTTTGAGGTGACCATGGCAATTTGGAGGCGTATGCACGACACGCAGGTGTCTACACGTCATGCATAAGTCGTAGTTATTTTTTTACAATTTTTTATGTAGAATGTCAATGTTCTAATTCAAAATTTTCTTACTTTTGGTAGGAGTACCTAGAGATTTGGGAGCATCCTAGAGGGAAAGCATTCCAACTAGCCTGTAAGCAAAGGGCCCACATATCCATGGATGAGGTCACACTATGGAGCGCATTGGTCTCTGGCATGTATTCATCATGCGAGAGATGAGATACCATGAGTAGATGCTTATGACCCTCATGAAGCGGTGGGATTCCACTACATAATATTTCCAGTTACCAATTGGGGAGATGACCATCACTATTGAAGATGTCTATTACATTCTCAGACTACCCATCTACGGATGGCAAGTGACCCTAGATGACACACAATCCTCACAGGAGCAAGTGGAGGGTGTCCACTACTGCACCAGGAGGATAGATGGCAGAGACGGCATGGGCCACATCTACACGCACTGGTATAACCAGGAAAGGACCACAATGTTGTTAATTCATCGGGTTATGGTCATCACTATCACTTTCTGAGTCATGATTGATGGGTGGGGCTCACACCTACACGGGGGCCTCGTCCACACTATTAGAGAGATGGTGGAGCATAGGACCATCTTTTCCTAGGGGCGCAACATGCTTGTGCACCTCTACTAGGAGCTAGGTTAGTACATGCATTATGAGTACCGTAGCCTGATAGCATGCACAATTTTGTAGGTGTGGGCCTTTGCCCACATCCTATGCACTTGGTCAGTTGGTTTTACCCAGCTATGACTATACTAGATCCCCATGGCCCATTGGTATGACATGACAGGCCAGTGGAGGTTCGAAGATCTATAGTTTTGGTAGCTATATTTTGATACCCTCACAGCAAATAGGGTCCAATGGAGACCCTATCAATTTTTTAGGTGGGTGGATGACAATAGGTATTTGAGGAACTTGCAGAGAGATCATTTTTTTATTAGACATAGGTATTATATTATCATACCCTACTACTAGAGTTGGGTCATGTGACAGCATGGCCGACCGCAGACTATACCACCAGATGTGCCCACCTATACTAGGGCCCATAGGAGTGTGGCGAGGGTTGAGGATCACCCTCACCCCATTATCATAGATAGCATCCAATCTGATGATCATGATACCTAGCACAATCTATCACCCATATCAGTGACAAATAATGTTGACATATTGGCAAATTTTACACGGTGGTGGGAGAAGCATCGACCAGCTCCTATGTTCAGCGAGGGTGCTCCAAGAGGGGACCCTAGTCCATAGGGGAACTTACTAGCCCCTCCACCATAGGATAGGAGGAGAGGCTGGCAGTAGGCTAGGGAGGAGAAGAAGGAGCAAGAGGTGCCCCAGGAGGAGGAAGCAGTGTCGCTGAGGCTAAGGTGACGGAGGAGATCGAATCCCCCATCAGCTACCCCTGTCTCTTCAGCCCCACCATCTTCCACTATGGCTGCATCACTTGCAACACCAAGAGTGACTACCAAGTTCGGCAGTATAGGTCTGAGTATCGAGCCTCACCCTAACTTGACATGGCAGCCAAGGGATCCAAGTATACATGGTTCATTGTTTTATGTTTTGTACTTTCAGTCTGATGATATATGTCATGTGATACTAATTCCTTTTCCTTTTCTATGGTTGCAGAGCATGCACAGGGATGGACTGGGCTTATAGCTTAGTTTATATCAGAGGTCGCCCTCACTATATAGATTCAGGGGTCAGTCCTTAAGGAATATCAATTGGAGTTCATGGGGCGTCATGCCCCCAGCTTCAATTTGATTGTGTGCTTATGGACTACCTATGAGGATTGAGGTGTAGAGATCATTTAGCTAACTATAGACCTAATGACCATTCAAGGGCAGCATGACTAGCTATTGAGGGAGCTACAGACAACGCTTGTTGAGAGAGATGTGATAATGAGGAGGGTTGATGCCACTAAGCACGCATGTGATGCCTTTTAGATCCATCTCAATGACCTTGATGGGAAGTTGACAGTTGTGAGCCCAACAGAGGTTCAGTGATTGTGGGACCAGTTGTGGTAGGTGGAGCTGATGATATCCTCCTTGTAGGGGGAGATTAGAGGAATGTGGGTAGCACTGTCCACATCACGCTCTCACCATTCATGCTCAATGACCACCATTCAGCCTCTCCCATTACTTCTCAAGAATCCACCAAAGCCAGAGAGCTCTGGGAGCCATGCATCATAGTGATCTGGGCATCATCACCATTTTTTGTGTACATCATTTTTGTAGCGAGATACATATATGTTCATACATACTTGTAGATATTTTTGTATAGACATATATTCAACAACCACTCATTTTTTGTAGTAGTGTCCTGATACATGTATATTGCATTGGATACATACATTACGTATATATATACATATATGGATACATCAATTCTGGTTTCATGGCATTGTTTATCTGGATGTGTATTTTTTTATTTACTTCTCTCATGTTCATGCTATGGATGTTATACTCTCATGTGGATGTATGTTTATATTAGATGCTAATATGATTTAATTAAACACACATGGTTGTATGTTAATTGAATACAATGATGATCTAATGGACACACACACACATGCATGTGGTTATTCATAACACATAAATTATCATAATGTGTTAATGAACAATGTCAACATATGTAGTACTACAACTCTTTCTTGTAGAGAGAGAACACCACATAGGTGACACATAGGACATTATGCGTAGTAACGACGAAGATGCACAGCATTAATAGGCTCCTTTAAAGGTATTCCATCCATAGATGATAGTCCATAGGCACCTGAGCCATATTCAGAAATCACAATGTAAGGGCCTAACCAATTAGGGCTGAATTTTCTTTTCTGGTTAGGCGGTGCATTTTCATTTCTCTAATTTTCACAAAGAACTAAATCTCCCATTTTAAAGGTTCTAGGGAGTACACTTTGATTGTATTATCTAGATACCCACCGATGATAAGCTTTAAGATGTTTGAGGGCTTGAAAACAGTGCTCATCAAGCATCTCTAGCTGATGCAAATGGTTAACTCGATGGGTTTCATTATCAATTAGCCCTTTGAGGGAAACTTGTAGAGACAAAATTTCTAGCTCCAAACATATAATAGCTTTGGTACCATACACGAAATAATAAGGTGTTGTTCTCATAGTCGTATGAACACTTGTGTGATAGGCCCATAAAGCGTATGTCAGTTGAATGTGCTAGTCTTTACCATGTTTGTTAACTATTTTATGAAGAATAAGCTCAAGAGTTTTATTTGATGCCTCTGCTTGACTATTAGATTGATGATAGTAGGGTGTAGAGTACCTATGTTGGATGTGAAATTTCTTGAGGAACTAATTCACTTCTTTGTTATTAAATGGTGTGCCATTGTCAAAAACAATCGTAGTAGGCAATCTAAATCGAGAAATGATGTTGTTCATAAGGAAGCTACAGATAGTTTCGGTGTTCATGAATTCGAGCAGGATAGCCTCAACCCATTTTGTAAAGTAATTGATAGTGGTAATGATAAAGGCATGTCCTTTAGAAGAGGGGGTGATATCTTTCCAATAATATCCAATCCCCATTTACTGAATGGACAAGGGGAAGTTTGGTTTTGTAACTCTTAGGCAGGTGCATGAATGAGATGACTGTGTTGTTGACATTGAGGCCACTTCTTGAAAAATTCAAAGGAATCTTGTTCCATTGTTTGCCAATATTAACCCATGTGTATCAATCTTTGTACCAAGGATTTACCACCAAAATGTCCACCCCCAGAGCTCTCATGGGATTCCTTAAGGGAAAGGGGTATTTCTATTTTACTAAGACATCTAAGAAGCAGGCCATTATAGGCCCTCCTATAAAGGATGTCAGACAAGATGACGTAGCAAAGCAAAAGCTTCCTCATATGAATGTAGTCATTTTTCGTCACATCATCGGGGAAGTTTACAGTCTTCAGATAGTTATAGATATCAAAAAACCATTCCCCAGAGTCTACATGGGAACACATAGGGGATTCAACATTAGGTTCTTCAAGAATCATGAGGGTTCTTAGGACCTGGACCATGAAATGGTATTCTTTCGTATCCTCTTCAGAAGGTACCAAGGAAACGATGCTTCCCATGGCATCAACATGCATGTTTTCTCTTAGGGACATTGTCTATTGTGAAAGAAGAAAACCGTTTGAGCAAAGATAAGGAAAGGTCTCAGTACCAGGACAACGTACTTTGCTTGGCCTGATAGGTTCCCATTATTTGGTTTACTATAAGTTCAGACTTACCTAGGATATGTAGGTGTCTAATCTTTAGTGCCATTGCGGTACGTAAGCCAGCTATAAGGGCTTTGTACTCAATGATGTTATCGGTACAAGGAAAATCTAATCGAAAGGATAAGGGAATTGGTTTTCCTTCGGGGGATATGAGAACCACACCCACTCTGGAACTAGTTTGACAATGAGACCCATTGAAATACATTTCCCATTCAAGGTTGTGATTGATTGCAAAAATGTTCTCATCAGGAAAAAAATCTAAGCCAGTGAAGGAGCGAGATGAGGGAGTTTCTTCCAACTAATCCACAACCACTTGGTCGTTTATATATTTATGAGTAACAAACTTTATGTCAAACTCAGAAAGCAACATAACCCATTTCGCTAACCTTATGGATAGATCAATGCTGGAAAATAGATGCCTTAAAATATTTGTTTTCACTATGATGTGTGTTTCAACATGGAGGAGGTAATGCCTTAACTTCTATGTAGTAAAGATAAGAGCAAGGGACTACCTTTCCATGGAGGAATAATGGGTTTTGTACTAAACTAGGATATGACTAATGTAGTAGACCACTCTTTCCTTTCTAGTGTCATCATATTGAGCTAAAAGAGCTGCCAAAGCATATGGTGATGTAGCTGGATAAAGCAGAAAGGGTCTATCTTACATAGCTAGCATCAATAAGGAAGGGTTGGCCAAATAGGCTTTGATTGATTCCAAGGATTTTTGACATTCCTCATCCCACATGAAGCAAACATCCTTTTTTAGTAGATGAGTGCAAGGAAGGGTGTGATCGGCCAATTGAGATATAAATCTATGAATTGCCTGAATCTTTCCCTATAGAATTTTCAACTTAGTGATGTTCCTCATTGGAGGCATGTTAATGATAGCATCGATATTTTTAGTGTAAACTTTGATCCCGTGATGAGAAACTACGAACCCTCGAAGCTTTCCAGCGTCAACGCCAAAGACACACTTAAGGGGATTTAGTCTCATTTTAACAAGTTGAAGTATTTCGAAAATAAGATGAAGGTTCTTGGTATGATCCTGATGGGTAATCAATTTTTCCAATATATCGTCAACTTAATCTTCTAGAATATTATGAATAAAGTCATGAAATATTAGGGTCATCACCCATTGGTAAGTAGGTCCTAAATTATTTAACCCAAAGGGTGTGACCACATAACAAAAAGTACCCCATGAGGTAGTGAAGGTTGTCTTGTACTAATCGCCTAAGTTAATACGGATCTTATTATAACCCGAGAAGCCATCCATGAAAGAAATCAATGCATGGCCTGCAGTCGATTCGACAATCCTATCTATATTAGGTAGCGGAAAATAGTCTTAAGAGAATCCTTGTTAAGATCTTGAAAGTTGATGCATATGCGAATAAGACCATTAGGTTTACTAAAAGTGACTATATTCAAAATCCAAGGGGAATAATGGATAGGATGAATAAAGCCTACTTTCAGTAGCTTCTCCATCTCAGTCTTAACCATTAATGCCACTCTTGGATTGATCTTTTGGATTTTTTTCTTAACCAACTTGGCATTGAGACATAATATGATATCATGAACCACTATAGATTCATCAATACTGGGCATATCCTCATATTTCCAAGCGAATATGTCAGGATGAGAATGTAAGATATCTGAGTGTTCGACTACTTCTTTCGAAGAGAGACACTTCCCAATTTTGATCACCTTTTCAGGGGATGTGGGATCCATGGAGATCTCGATAGTATCCCATTCCAAGAGGGAATAATGGTCCTCATAATGAGGTGTTGTAACATCATCATTGGTGTTAGATAGAGGGTCCTCCTCATCAATACTCAAGACATATTCCCTAAAATACACTTGGCTATGTAAGTGATACAAGAGATGTCTTTTGTGGTGATAAGGAGGTAATGGGGAATAGGCGCCTAGAAGCTCCTTTAACACTTCATCTAAAGAGAAGACATTGAGAGGGATTTTTTCAACTTGCTCCTTTTCCTCTATTAACTTAGGCTGAACAAGGTTTAATGGTTCAACCAAAATCATATTAACAATCCACCAAAGCTTTGCTTAGACTGCTCAATGGAACATCCTAGTCCTAAATTGCATTGTGATGGCTCAATATGGATAGAGACTTGAATTCCTTGCTCAATACATCCTAGGCCTTTTTGCTTGAAGCCATATCGAGAAGTGAGCTCATATTTGAACCCATAACAAGTTTGCAAAACTTCAAGGAGTGGTGGATCCACATAGAGCGCTTTGTTCCACCAATGGATGTCAAATGTATCTACAGGGGTACCTTCACCTCCCTTCTCAGGTTCATAGATGTTACTTTCTTTTGTAGGAGGTGGATTGTTCTCCTCAGCGTGGGAAGGAGCAATTTTCTGAATAGGGTCACACTTCTCTTCCTCCATAGGAGTATTAATCACCTTTTTGTTAGGGGCACATGGAAGATCCACGCAAGAGGGGTCTACCTTATACTCTGTGATAAAGAATTTAGAAAATTTCAAGGAACCCCAATTGTCTCCAAGGAAAGAATTTGTTTGAGAGGGTGATGCGGGAGAGCCAAGATCTTCTACTTTAGGAAGATTTTCAATTTTGAGACTCACCGGGGGAAAAACTTCCATAGAGGGTATCGATGAAGAGCATGCCATAGCATCGATAGTTAAGGAAGGAATACAATTCTTGAGGGTAAATATAGTTGAAGCATGGCTGGTGGTGGCCAATTCACAAAGGCGAATGCCTTTCAGATCCACTTTGACTATGACTACCCAATTGTTTGAGACAAACTTCAAAGAATGGTGTAAAGTAGAGGTTACCGCACCCATAGCATGGATCCAAGGTCTCCCTAAGAGGAGGTTGTAAGGTAAAGGGTCAAGAATCACATAAACTAGTGTGGGTAAGGTAACGGGGCCTAGCTACAAAGGTAATATTATCATACCTAGAGCTTGGCGGCCAATGTTATTGAATCAATGAATGTACAAGGAGGAAGCTACTAAGGAAGATGAATCAACTTTAATTTTAGGTAGTAGGTCCATACTGCAAACTTTGAGAGCCGAACTAGTATCAACGAGGGTAAGCCTAATACCAATGTTGTTAATATTGACTATGATCATTAAAGGCTTTGCTTGTTTCTGCACATCTGGAGGTGGGAGTTCTTGCAGGTGGAATGTAATATTCAGTGAATCCACACGAATATGGGCCAACAACACATTAACATCCATAGGCCTAGTGGAGGAAGGCAAGAGAATCTTTTGTAAATATTTTTGTAGCATCTCTTGATAAACTAGAGCAATCTAAAGTAAGTCCCAAAGTGATATCTTAGTTGGAGTAACACGAAGCTCCTCGACAAGATCATAATTGCCTAGTGCTTTGATCCCAAGCTTAAGTGTTGCAAAAAGGTTTGGTTGAGAAGGTGGAAAAGAAGTAGGTTGTGAGGTTGGAATAGAAGGTTGTTGATCCAAGTTTTGTCTATTACTCCTTGTAGGATATGTGTGTCCAAAACAGTGTTATAAGATGCAAAGTCTGCAACTTCCATGAACCTTGAATGTAGGTCTAGTGAATCACTATGGCATGAAATTCCATAGACGGAAGGGTTGGCTGGGGTTATGTAGATGACAAGTTTCTTAGGGCCTGGAGGAGCCACTAAGACTACCACGACATTTACCCATCCCTCTTCCTGTCGAGAATAGAATTTTTTGAGAGATTTGTGGATAGGGGGAGTGCTTCTAAGAAATCATCTAGAGCATCCTCCAACATATCAAAATATTCCTCAGAAAATTCATCATGATAAATGTGCAACATCACAAATAAAGTTTTGACATTCATGTCAAGTTCACCAAAATGTAATATAAGAGGGATTTGTTGCACATGAGTCTCTCCTCTCTTGAGAGATCACCAGGGAACAAACTACCCTTATACACCTCAGAATAGTAAATTGATAAAGAACCAAAACATAGTTTCACTTCGAAGGAAATAGTCAAAAATCCTGAGAGACCTGGATCAAAGGTTTCTTGTCCTTGAAGAGAGAGCTATTGGCTAGAAGACACTAGGGTAGATCTAGGACACCAGTGCAGTGTGTTGTCATCTGAAAGATGCATTGGTGTCCTTAGCAGCAACGAACTCAAGAATGCAATGGACATAGAGAAATCCTATTTAAAAACTCAGGAGTGATCTACACAAGACTATTAACTAACCATAAAACTAAATGTTGAAGGAAATACTGCGATGCTTGCAGAAAGCTTACCCTTTTCTCGGACACTCGAATCTTCACTCCAAGCTCCTTTTCATGACCTACACACAAAAGATCAAGGAGAAATTTGTTGGGTGGTTGTATAGAGGACTACCCCAGTCAGACCCCACTTTGGTGTTCCCACCTCCATGGACATCCAAGTTGGAAAGGAATTCCAAAGGAGTAAACAAAGCATGTGGTGAAAGCAATACCCACTCGAGGGGTAGAACCCATACCACCATAAGCATGTGGTTAAAGCAATACCCGCTAGGGAGTAGAACCCACACCACAAAAGAGTAGATAAATGTGTGTAAAAGAAAAGTGAGAGAGAAAGAGAGAGTGTTACCCACTAGCTAAGGCCCTCTCTGGAGCACATGGATGCACCATTGAGTGCTTGCTTGAGAGTTGGTGCTTCTACTGGGGGTACCTTAGTCCAGCGTGGCTTCACCTGTGAGTGCACTACTATCATAGGAGAATTCTCAAAGTTGTAGTAAAACAAAATGAGAGCTAGTATGTGTTGTCTTCTAGTCTTCCAACCTTCAAATGAGAGGCAGAAATAGGTTCTTATGCTTGCAAGGGTGGCAAAGAGTTGTTACTTTTGGGATGTAATTTCCAAGACACATGTCATAGGGGTTAACCTTCCATATTTCACATTTTGAACTTAGGAAATAGACAAGATGCTAGCATGCCGCACAGACGTCTACGCGTCGCACATTTGTCCAAGGCTTATATTCTTAGAAAATACATTGTCAGGCTTCTGTTGCTTAGCCACTTGTCTTCATGGAGTCAGAACCGTGAAATTTTGACCCATGGGATTTTTTCATTAATGTCTTAGGATGTCATAAATGCTAGGAAAAAATGTGAAAATATGGAATTTCCCCTAGGTACAATTTTGTGATATTATAGTGCCATAGCCCATAATTTGGAGTACCCTTTAGGAATCTAAAAATCCTTTTCACTATTTTTTCATGAGGTTAATTAGGATTGGCTTGAAATGGGGAAACCAAACATACCACATGCATGGAAACCCACCAAATTTTCTTAAACATTTCTTTACTTATCCTGAAAAACAACACTATCACTGATATCTTCCACATCAAAAATCATAAAGCCTTTAAAACATCAACATGATATCTTCACACTACTATCATTTTGACTTCTAGACTACAATGCAAAAGTGATTTCTGCAAAGATATGAAGACCAAAACACTTTGACTTGTCTAGAAGGAATGCATAGTGAATATCTTGGAAATTTTACTTTTTTGAAACTATGTGGTACACCAAATTGGAATCATCAACTCCCACCATGGACTCCAAATAGTTTTCATTTAAGCACAACAAATTTGTATACCAATTGATCTAATTCAAATCTTCTTTCATGCTAAAGCCTTCAAAACCTTTTTCATTTTAGGGAGATAATAAATTTTTTCAAGTGATATCTCCCCCTAATATATACTTTATCTCAATTTTCCTTAGAATCTTGTGTAAAGTGCACATGAGTGGGATCATTGTTCTTCTCATGATCTTCATTCAAGATCTTTTTATTTCTGACTTTTTTTCTGATTAAGGGATTCATTATTTTTTTGATACTAAGTAGATGGATTAACAAAACCATTTCTACAATAGTTTTCCTTATACATCCCTTATTATTGCATTTGTAGCACACAACATAATGCTTCAGAATAAAAAATTTCCTCTCCACCTTAGATTTGCATCATCAGCCTTGTGACCATAGTTGTTGTAGGAAAAGCAATATCCATGAAATAAAATAGTATTGTTTCTTTGATGTACAAAAGGTCTTATTCCTATGTTGTTATTCCTTCTTTTTCCAACTCTACAATCAAGAACCTTGTGCCTAAAATTATTTCAAGAAAAAGAGTAACCTTGAAAGAATTGATTGAACCTATTAGGAACATGTTGTTTTGCTAATGGAAGACTTCTGAAACCTTTTTTCTTCTGGTCAGAACTAGATCCACCTTCTTTCTTTCCATTATGAACATTCCTTATTTCTCTAGAGGCATTCTTCTTAGAGTCTTAAGGGTAGAATCTCCCTTCTTGTGTTTCAGTATTTTCATTTGATTTTGAACTATTAGGACTAGACTTCTCTCCTTTGTCACTTTGTGCCTTTTCTCTTTTCAAGGAATTCCTAAGAGTAGTATTTTCTTCAAGTCTTAAGCATTTTGTATCCTTACCTTTGATCTTTTCATTCAAGAAATTTTTAGTCCTCTTTCATTCTTCAACCTTTATTTTCAAATCCAAGATAACACCTTCTACTTCTTTTCTAGTCTAACTTGATAAAAAATTTCTTCCTTTACTTGAATTCTTAGTTTTTCAGATTCTTCTTTTCAATCTACAAGCAAGATTTCATATTTTTATTTATTCTTCTTGCTTCATTTAGGTCTTCCAATGAAAACCTAAGTTTTCCTTCAAATTTAGTCCCCCAGTCATCTAAATTGAAGTCCCAACCTTCAAGTTCCATAGATTTCATATCTATATTAGAGGAAAATATGTCATCATCACTCAAAGATATGGACTCCTTATACTTGTCAACATCATACTTGTTGATGGGTGTTTTTTCACCTTCTCAACACAGGAAGAACACAAGTATGCTACCTCTCTTGAAAGGTAGAAATATGCAAACAAGTTCCAAATTACTACCCCAAGGTCTCTCTAGTGTCAGGTCATGACAATGCTTGGAATATCTCAGTTGGTTGATGTGTTTTGCTAGTAATCACAGGGTGGAGTTTATGGTTTACAAAGCATGGGAAGTTGGGTCTACAAATGGAGTTTTAAGATTACTGGAAATGAATGAGTAGTGGTTGTCCACTCAAAATAACAAGCCTAAACTCACTATGTTCATTACATTTAGCATTATTTTGATGCTTGGAATCCTACTCTAACCAAGGTTCAAAAGAAATAGAAAAAGGAGAAGGGTTAAGAGAGTTGTCCTAAATCCTAAGCTATGAATGAACAATAATAATGGGGGCTGCTAAAATAGACAAACTTTCCCAAACTGAGTTTTGCTTGGCCAAGAGGAACCTATAGTTACACAAAACTAGTGCAATCTCCTAAGGTTTTCTAATTTTCAGATTGCACATGCACATCATGAACATGCAATTGAAAAAACTTTCAAAAATTAAATAAAGAATCCCAAGCTAACTTTGTACAGTAGCTTGTGATCAACAAGTGCCAAAAGTATGGGCTGAAAGCTCATCAAATACCATAGCAGTAATGTCCATTATCATAGCCATTCAAGAAACTACAAGCTAAATTAACTTGGAAATTGAACCATGCATACATAATGAACAAACTCAAAAGAAACATCCATAAAATCATGCAATGCTCCTCTCTATTGCTGAAAAATGCCTTTACACCAATTCTCCAACCATTTACAAATGAGGGGAAAGCTCTTATTTATAGTTTTCCAAAGTCCAAATGAATGGCTTTCACCTACCCCCAATATTTCTCAATTTAAAATAGGTTATTCTGTCATCTTCCCTATTTTCTCTTGTAGCCTATTTTGTCATCTAGTGACCTTGGCATTGTAGCAATTTTGTCTTTTAGTGGCTACTATCCCTACTATAGCTGAAACTACTAAAGGTTACCCTTTTTTTGATGTGTTCACAACATTCTTTCAACCAATCAAATGATTCTTCTTGCAGATTTTTGTTACTAAAAAGTAGACATGTTGCTCCAAATTATGCGGGACAACCCCTAACAAATCATGATTGTTTTGGAAAAATGATAAAGCAGCTCCTCCCACCACCTTCAAGGCCACCCTTTGTAGTTTTTTTACTGAATTCCTTGACATAGGCCTCCTTCTAATGCCAACTTTGTTAATGGGTGCTAGGAGGAGAGGTGAGCATAAAATGAATGGTGATAGAAGCAATGTGCTTTTTCCTTGTTCAACTTTCTCAATGGGCCTCCCCAAAGGACTCACAATAAGTTTCATAAATCCTGTATACATGAAGTGCAATAAGTACTTTCATACGCAAATCAAGGAAAATGTTAGTCAAATCCTACAAACTAATTGTTAGATCCATCCATGAATCATCAAAAGAGCATAATATTCATATTTGGAACTCATTTGAACCACAAACATAAATGCGGGTTCAAGGCTGTGAGTGCCATAGGGCGGAAGGACAACAGACGATGGAAGACAAACAAACGATGGATAGTGAGTGATGGGAAGACAACAAATGGAATGTGGACAAGGGATGGCGAATGAAAGGTGGCGGGCAGACAGCAAATAACAGATGACAAATGACAAGTGATAGGAAAACAATAGATGCCAGGTAGACAGTGGATGGCAGATGAATGGCGAATGATAGATAGATAGCAAATAGCAGGCGATGGACAGCGGATAATGAGTGATAGATAGATGACAGATGATATATGTTGGACGATGGGAAATGGGTGGACAATAGATGGTGGACGACAGGCGATGAGTGGATAGTAGATGGTGGACAGACGGTGGCCCGCAAGGAATTTCTCACAGGCGGCAATGGAGGGATGATGGCCCACAAGGAAGTTCTTGTAGATGGAAATAGAGGGATGGAAGCTTGCAAGGAATTTCTTGTAGACAACCACAAAGGGATGGTGTCCCACAAGGAAGTTCCCACATATGACAATGGAGGGATGGTGGCCTACAAGGAAGTTCCCACAAATGGTAACAGAGGGACAGTGGCCCATAAGGAAGTTCCCATCGACGGCCATAGAGGGATGGCAACCCACAAGGAAGTTCCCATGGATAGTAATGGAGGGATGATGACCTACAAGGAAGTTATCGTGGGACAGTACCCACAAGGAAGTTCCCACAAATGGAAATGGAGGGATGACAGCCTACAAGGAAGTTTTCGTAGACGGCAAAGGAGGGACGACGGCCTGCAAGGAAGTTCCCATGGATGGAAATGGAGGGATGGTGGCCCACACAAAATTTCTCGTAGATGGTAATGGAGGGATGATAGTCCACAAGGAAGTTCCCACAGACAACAATGAAGGGATGACAACCCACATAGAAATTCCTGCAACTTCACAAAACTTAGTAAATTTGAGATTTTTCAATTTTAGCATGTGGGAAAAGGGGTAGAAAGAGTGCCAAGACATATTTCTTTAAGATTTGACTCATTTTTAAAAATGTCAAAATTTGGGATGCGGGAGCCAGAGGGTCCACTGCCCTTTTGTAATGAAAATGAGCACACAACACCTCGCACATGGCGGCCCGCAATGAAATTTTTGTAATGTCTAAACACATGGAAAATTTGATCCAAACCCCTTTAGGTATGTGAAGACACTCACTTTATGGGCCCTATATGATGAAATCTTAAAGTTTGTACAATTTATTGGAAATGCAGATATTTGGAAAGAGGAATCCGAAGGGTCTATCACCCTTTTAAAAACAACAATGAGCACATGGCGACCCGCACATGGCAACTCACAAGTAAGTTCTCGCGAACGACAACAAAGGGATGGTGGCCTGCATAGAAGTTCATGCGGATAGTGATGAAGGGACGGTGGCCCGCATGGAAGTCCTTGTAGATGGCCATGGAGGGATGGTGACCTGAAAGGTAGTTCCCATGGATGGAAATGGAGGGACGATAGCCCCCAAGGAAGTTCCCATGGACGACGACGGAGGGACAACAACCTGCAATGAAATTTTTGCAACTTCCTAAAACTCAACGAAACCTTGGAAGTTCACTTAAGCATCACAAAAGCATCCTGAATCCATAGGAAACTTGTCGCCAAAGTCAAAAAATAAAGGTAAAAGTGAAGCAAGCGAGTAAGGACCAAATCAGTAGGAGCAAGGCAAAAAGTGGAAAAGGAAGGGGGGAACTTTGTTTCTCTCTCAATTTGAATGCCTTAGGTGAAAAGAAGGGCAATGAGCAACATTTATAGGCCAATTGCCACTAATGGTATGCATTGATTTCTTGGTATGACAGACCTGGGTTAGGTGAGATGTGGGAACCCACGCTCGTTTAGATGCCTGGTCAAGGCTCGGACAGAGAAACTAAGTGTGGATCCCACCATGCAGGTGAAAGTTGGGCATTAGTCGTTACTCAGTGGTGAAA
Source organism: Sequoia sempervirens (assembly GCA_007258455.2). Lineage (NCBI taxonomy): Eukaryota > Viridiplantae > Streptophyta > Pinopsida > Cupressales > Cupressaceae > Sequoia > Sequoia sempervirens. The sequence continues at coordinate 833,599,957 of VDFB02281492.1, forward strand.
AATGAGTGGTGACCCACATGAGGTGACCCGTATTTGCAAGTCCATGAGGGTTGGAGGACATCGGGGCAATCAGCAAATGGAAACCCACATGGGCATTTGCACAAAAGCAAAATACTTAGTGAAAATCAGGTGTGTGAATCTGCTTAGGGGGAATTTGGTCATTCTGAGGTATGTGACCCACTTGAACTCTTGAACAAGGGCACATAAAGTGAGGCAAGAGTAGAAATAACCCAATGGGAGTAGGAACAAGCGACCAAGAGTGGAAAAGAGGGGGTCCCTACCTACGACCGGGCATGTGTGCAAAGCATGCACAAAAATACTTTTTATCAAACTTGTATTAAAATCCATAAAGAGATTTTCTTCATTTGAATCATTCTACTCATCTTCAAAGGAACCATTGCTTTCTTTATAGAAGAGACCCTTCTTGATCTTGTCTCTTTTATTTCCATCATCTGATTTTTTATATGGATACTTAGATGCAAAATGACCTATTCTTCCACAATTGAAACATTTAAAAGGTAACTTACACTTGTATTTTCCAATTCCTTTCTTTATTTTTCTCACAAATTTATCTTCAACATCATCAAGGTCTTCAATATGATCAAGAGCCTCATCCTCAATCTTTTTTTTATCTTTGAATGCAACTTCTTTCTTTGGACCATCTTGACCAAACTATCGTATTTCAAAGCTAGAAGAGTACCAAAAATTTCCTTGATTGAATATTGATCCAAATCTTTGGATTCTTCAATGGTAGACACCTTATAAATTTGTGGACAATGATTTTGGATTACCCAACTGCTTAAGCTCCTTGTAGGGTTTTTCACCTAAAAGGAGAAAGAATTGGGGTCCAAAATGCTAATGTCTACACTCAAGATTAATGTAAATGAGATGTAATGTGTCTAATTATGATGTATTAATGAATTGATCTAAAAATAAAATGGTTTAATGATGCTAAACCTGAGAAATGTAAAGTGTTGGAAAACCTATGATATGCAAAAAGATGAAATAGATGCAATAAAGAACAAAATGAAGATGTAAAACAGAAACTATGCACCTAGAAACTAGTGAAGAGTAGACTAGATATTGCATAGACCTCTGAAATTCTAGAAAATTTTATTTTTAAGCCAATTGGGACACTTACGCCAAGCTGGGTGACTTAGTCCCAAATCAAGGAAACTACCCAGAAAGTTGTTTCTACCAAATGGGTATTTGAAACTGTAAAAATCCCTAAAACATCAATGCAATGGGACTAAGTCACCACAATGGGTGACTTATTCCACTTGTATTTTCTACAAATTCGAAAGTGGAAATGAAAGCCCACAACCTGCACTCTACTTTATTTGATAAATCTTGCAAAATATAAGATAGTTTGATTTCTAATTGGGGGTTTTCCTTGGTCAAACCCCTAGTTGGTAGTTAAAATTTGTGTGAGATAAAATCTACATAAAACTCTAGCCCTAAGTGTGTCTAAGACTAGGAAAGCTAAAATGAGACCAAACCCTATCCTAATGTGCTAGAATAAGATAAGAAAATGGCACTTGAATGATGCAAGACTTCATTCCAAGAAACCCTACAACATTTCAAATGAATGTAAATGACATGCAAATTTTATAAAAACCTTAAATCTAAAGATAGAGAGAAAATGGAATATGGAATCACTTTGAAAACAAGACTTTAGTTGTGAATTGATGGCTAGTTGCATCTCCTCAACCTAGATTTATCCATGATCAACCCTTTGCAATGTGAGATCTTGAACAAAAAGTGAGCTTGAAGGCCTACAAAAACCCTAGTTTGTTGCCCTTATGCTTAAGCTTTGTTGTAGAAAGACTAATGAAACTTCTTGTGAAAGGTATTTTTCTCTTGACTTTTAATTTTTGCTTTATTAAAATGACTAGGAGATGTGAAAAATGACCTAAAAATATGTATTTATAGGCATTAACATCAAATTACTCATTATTTTAGCTTCATAGGCCAACATCCCTCAAGAATTTGAATTACATTGGTGATTTTCATACTCAAAAGTGGAAAATACCCCAAAAGGGACTAAGTTGCCACCTTGGGCAACTTAGTCCCACCAGGGATTTTTGAGGTGGGTTTCACAAAATTTGAGTTGTTTGAATGTTATTTTTTAAGTAATTTGTGAGTGAAATACACCTTAAAGTCCAAAATCATGAGCATTAGGAACCTATAAATGCAATTTTTAAGGGGTGATTGATGCAAGGTGTCTAAAATAGGTCCAAGTTAATTGCAAAATTGTCTCTTTCTTCAAGATTATACAATTTTTGTTGACATAAACTGTAATATTTTGGAAGAGATATCAAAACCTTTTTTTACAATTTCACTTTCTTTCACTTATCCACCAAGACCAGTAATGTCAATAACAACTTCTTGAACCTAGAGCATATAACTTGTTATGTCTTCATCATCTACCATCCATGATATTTCAAACCTTCTCTTGAAGATATGCATCTTGGCTTACTTCACTTTTGGTCAACGAGCAAGTAGGATCAAAGCCATCAAAATCTTATTTGATCAATGTTATGGTGGAGACTCAAAACCTTATACTATTGATAGGAAATCTAGTTAAGTCATCAAATAGAGGTATACCACTCGAAGGAAAGATCCCTAAGAAGTGGAAGTTGAAAGAGAAAAGAATTTAAAATACTATAGCATTACAAAAAGATAAAGCGGTTGATCACAATATGGAATCTCCTCAAGAGGACAAAAAATTCCCAATAGATGCGATAAATGTAAGGGAATCCCGAGAGGGAATAGAGAATGCATGAAAAAATAAGGAACCATGCAAGAAAGTCTTATAAAAGGATAAGGAAGTAATCAGTGTGGCTAGTGAGCTCTTTGGAATTACAAATAGGCACATATTGAACACTTTGGAAGTTGATTTAAGGAGGAATGAATGCTTGCATAGTGGGGAAATATGAGAAGAAATTCTAGCTTTGGAATAAGTTGAATGGATTGACAAGATGGTGGGTTGGATTATTGAAGCCGAAGAAAAGTTCTTTCAAATCAAGTGTGGCTCCCCTCAAAAATAAAAGTTAGGTATAAAATAGAGAGTCAAAACATTGTCACCAGATTGCAAGGAAGGGAAGAAGAAAGGAAGAAAATAAAACATGGAGAAACTTTAAGCCAAGAAGGGGATGTTGAAGGTCAATTGAAAATCACTAGACCATTGAGATCTAGGAAGGGACAAACCCTTCCTAGAGAGCTATGAAGATCACATCATGGAATATTAGGGTTTAAACACCCCTAACAAAAAGCTCTTAGTTAAGTGCTATATGGAGATATCAAGGTCAAATATCTTTATGATTCAAGAAACAAAACTATTAGGTAAATATTTAGATCTCTTCTAGTTGAAAGAAGTTATGGAAAGAAACAATGGTGAATGTAGAAGAAGCCTCACGCGGCCTAGATATTTTGGAAGCCACAATATGTCTCTATGGAGGCCCTTGCAAATAATAGTACTTGGATGAGTTGTAAGGTTAAGATATTTCTAAAAAATATGCATTTCATCCTAACAAATTTATATGGCTTGGAATCACCTCTAGTAAAGAAATAAACCTAACAAGAAATACTAAATTTTATAAAATTATCCCTTGATGAATTCTACATAATAGTTGGAGATTGTAATGCAATTCTTCATAGTCAAGATATGTTGGGAGGAGTGCATAGAAAAATTCAATCTTAGATTGACTTTGAGGATTTTGTGAATAGAAACCACCTGATTGAAGTACCAATGAATAATGGAAAGATACACTTGGGATAAACTGAAGACTAGGATTCAACAATATAGTAGAGAAATTAGGTGGATTTATAATCAAAATAAATTTAACTACACTCCCTTTCTAGAAATCTCCATCCCTCTGTTGTGGGCTTTGATTACTTCCAAATTTAGCTAAGCATCATAGATGAGAAAAGACTAGAAAGAAGTCCATATAAATTTTAAAAAATGTGGATGTAGGATGATAAATTATTTGATCTAATAACATGATGGTGGCATGAAAGTTCCATCACTAGGACCAAAATGTTTTGTTTAGTAGAAAAACATAGGCATATTAAGAGGTGGTTCAAAGAGTGGAATGAAAACCACTTTAAGAATATATTTGAGACTAAGTTAGAATTAGAAGGGAAAGTCCAATCTCTCAGTGAGGTGATCTTAGTAGGGATGGACCAAACCTAATATTTTGAGAAGGAATTGCTAAGAAATACTCAAATGTCCTAACCAAGGAAGAAATATTTTGGAAATAAAAGTCAAGAGAAGTATGGTTGAAAGAAGGGGACAAGAACTATAAATATTTTTATAATAATACAAAAATCAAGAGTATTTAGAACAAAATCATCCATCATCAAGGATCCAAGAACTATCAAGCAGGTGACTATAGAATATTTATTAGAATCTACTCAATAATTAGGATGGATGCAATATCTCTTCTCAAATTATATTTTTAAATATCATCCCTAAATTAGTAATAGAGGATCAAAATAAAATGTTTATGGGGGCCTTTTCAGAGGAGTAGATAAAAATTAGAGCACGATAATTACACCCTAACAAAACCCCTAGTCCAACAACCTCCCTGCTTCCCTTTTCTAAAAGTGTTGGCACATAGATGGGAAGGATGTTTTCAAGGAAATAGAAGACTCCCATGACAAGGAAAAACTATTGAAGTATGTTAGTAACACCTTCATAGCTCTAATCCCAAATAAGGATCAAGCACTCTCATTGGAATATTACTTACCAATATCAATATGTAATATAATTTATAAAATATTGGCAAAAGAAGTGACCAATAGGCTCAAGAAAATCTTACTAGAGGTAACTATCGAAGAAAAAATAGAGTTTTATCTAGGAAGGTCAATTCTAGATAAATTCATCATAGCCCAAGAAGCTATCCATTCAACTATAATAACTAGTAAACAATTTAAATATTTGTAAAATTGGATATAAGGAAAGCATATCATAAAGTAGAATGGATATTTATTTTCAAGGTATTAAATTCCTTTGGCTTCGAGTTATTAGATAAATTAGATTTTCAATCATGTTGCTAGCCCAAGGTACTTTGTCTTAGTGAATAGATCTCTAGAAGTTCTTTGAGGCCTCAAGAGGTCTTCAACATGGATACATTCTCTCTCCATTCCTTTTTTTAATAATGGTATATGCATTAGGAAAGGAAATAAATTGAGTGTTGTGGGAAGGGAAAATTAAAGGAATTCAAATCACAAGTAATCTCCCATTTTTTTCACATCAACAATTTGTGAATGACATGATGCTATTTGGGGCTTCAAAAAGGAGAGAGGCCAAAGGAATGTAGGAAATCATAAATAATTACTCTATGGCATCAAGGAAAGAGATTAATTCTATAAAATTAGAAGAAGAAAAAAAATTCTACTCCCTACAAAAATAATAAGACAATTTAATATTCCTAAACTTCAAACAAGACAAGTTCCCCAACACATACCTAGGAGTTCCCTTGGCATTAGAGTTGATATCTAACAAGCTATGATATCCTTTAGTAGACGATGTCTCTAATCAAGTGTCATCATGGAAAGGAAGGTGGCTATCTTGGGTTGGAAAGATAATTATGTTAAAATCAACTATCTATGTTATACCCATATACCTAGTGTCATGTTTAACTCTGTCAAGTGGGGTGAATTGAGGGATAAATCAAATAATGAGGAAAATTATTTTGGAAAGGATATTTTGAGAAAGATAAAATGGCTCTCATAGAACGGGAAAAAATATGTAAACCCAAGGAGGATAGTGTGGTTGGTCTGAAAAGAAAACTTCTATAGAACAACACAATGAGAACCAAGTTGGCTTAGAATTTTTTTATCAAATGTGGCTAAAGTGGGTTAAAATACTACAAAACAAGTAATTGGACAATCTATACTCTTCAAAAAAATTCACAGTAGAAAGAATGACTCAAGGCTCAATAATATGGAATTTCATCTCCAATTAAAGATCAATCATAATTGACTATCTCACATGGGATATACATTATGAGAAAACTACCCTCTTTTGGGAAGATTCATGGGGAGGTTATCGTCCCCTTGAAAGATTGGAGGAATTAAATAAAATTAGAAGAATATTTATTCAAAATTATGGGTCTAAAGTAAGGGACTACCTAGTGGAGGTCCCCTGTGATGGGATCACACAATGGAAATGGAGGAAGTTTGAAAATTTGGATATCTAAAACCATGAGGTAAGTATCTTAGAAAAAAATCTGAAGGATAGAAGCATAGCTCTAAGGAAAGGAAGAAATAAGAAAATTTGGCATCAGGAAAAAAGTGGGCAATACAATGTTAAAGAAGGTTATAGAGTGTTAGAAGAAAGCACGAAGTCTATGGAGATTCCTATCCATCTATGTTGGCATAAACTATGCATCCCAAAGGCAGGAACATTCACTTGGGAAACCCTAAAGAGAAGGTTTCTAACATCATATTTTTTTTTAAAATGAGTTATCATGGACCTTCAAGGTGTTCTTTATGTAGAAGCTCAGAAGAGGATCCATATTATTTTCTACTTTCTTATCAGTTCACTCAAGAGTGTTGGAGATGGTCATGTGCCAAATTGGGATGGTTATGAACCCTCCTAAATGATATTGTGAGCCTTTTCAAGTCATGGACAATAATAAATAGGAAAGCAATATTTTCATGCATTTAGATAGTAAGTTCTCCAATTCTAATTTAGAAAATCTTGAAGGAATAAAACATTTTTATATTTCAGGAAAAAGAAATAAATTTTACCTCCTTCCTGAATAAAGTAGAAATTGTTATTGTAGTAGTAAATAATAGAACATTTAATCAAAATTCAAATTTAACAAATCATGGTCAATTTGGGATATCATCATATTGAAAAATTGGTATAGTTTATAACCATCCTTGGTGCATGGGGTGGGGGGTTCAAAAACCATAAAATCTAGAGCAAGGGCCAAATGGGCTCCCCTAATGTAGAGATGGTGTAAATTGAACTTTGATGATGCATCTAGATGCAACTCTAGTTCCTTTGATGTTGGTTTCATAATTCATGATTGGAAAGGTCATGTAGTATGCAGTGCTTCTATCCCACTACAAGTAGCGATAACAATGTAATAGAAATCCAAGATCTCATGTTCATATTGGAGCTATTCCATAGGAATAACATTACAAACATAGATTTAGAAGGTGATTCAATAATAATCATAAACACCATCTAAAAATGATACATATATAATTGAAAACTAAAAGGATATATAGAGAAAGTTTTGAAGATCTTAGAAACTTTCTAGAACATCATAGTGAATCACATATACAAGGTAAATGTAGAGGAAAATAGGCTTGCCAACCTAGTAGTATTTGGTTGTTTTAAGATTGATTAAGGCTATTTACTCCCACATCATATCAAATGATTTCTTTGTAAGGTGTTCTTAGTACGATCTTCAATTAAGAGTATGATGAGACACTCAACAAAATTTGTAATGAATAATGTGTCATAAGGACCTAATATCATCCAAGTGTTTTTGAAATTACAAAGATGAAATAGCACAAAAAATGTCAACTAATAATCACCAAAGAGGCTAGAAAATATTTTTGGTAAGTTTTCCCTTGACTAGGATAGGTGGTGATTTGTGCAAACATGGATTTGGTTGCATATTAAAGAAAGAAAAATATGAAAGAAAACACTTATCTCTTAGCTTAAATTTTTCAAAGAATAGGTGAGATGCACATGCCAATTAGGTTGCTATGTGCCAAGAGACAAATGATATTTCTGGGGGAGATAATAGACCATAGACTTGTGAATGGTGATTCTAGACCTGCATAAACATGAACAAACAACACAATATTAGTCCATTCTACAAATCAGAACCATCACTCCCCATAGAATTCATTTGAAATGCACAAGATAAGAAATGGAAATGCAGAACAAAAATGAAAACAATCAAATCTTATCTAATGCAAGAAAACTCTCAATCCCATGGGGGAATTGGTTCCATTTTGATGTGGAAAATGGCCCTTTCCCAATCCCTTGTAAGCTTGATGATGATCTTTGATGAAGATTGGTGCTCCTTGATTCAAAATGTTGATAACCTGGCTAAGATGGATGAAATGCTATGAAAATTGGATGAAAATGGATGAGAATGGATTCAAAATGACTATAGTGATCTTGCATGGATTGTAGATGATGAAATACAATAGAGGAGGCCTCTATTTATAAAAAAGAAGGATGGAGGATTGAAGAATAGGAAGAATGTGGGATTAAAGATGGACCAATAACAAAGACCCACTTTTCAACATGCTATTGAAGAGAGATGGAGCACATTTTGGGCTATGTGCAAAGAGGGGGGAATTTGAAATTCAAAAGATGGCTTTTTGGAAGGAGAAGAAAGGGTCTTAAATGCGAAGTGGCAGACATGTAAGAGACAATGTATGAGGAGTTAATGCCATGTTGGAGGATAAGTCCCTTTTGGGGGGAGATTTCAAATTGGAGGAATATTCCACTAAGATGCCATATTTGAATGAAAAGGAGGAATTAATAAATCAATTAAATTGATTTATGTGCACAAGTTGCAAAATCTAGAGGATTGGAGTGATTAGGATTAGCATTAATCATGATTTGATTAATTTTAATGAAGGTTAGTTGATTTGACCATTTTGACTTAGATTTGTAGATTAATTTAAATCAAGATGAGAGGAATATGATTTAGACTTAATTAAATAAAGATTTTGATTTATTTAATTAAAGAAGGAGATGATGTTAGATTAAATTAAATAAAGATAAATTTATTTAAGTTAAATGAGATGACTTTAGAGATTAAATAAAATGAATTATTTAATTAAAAGAGGGATGATGACTTAATCAGATAAAATTGATTTATTTAATTAAGAGATGAACAGTGATGAATTTAATCAAATACAAATTATTCAATTAAATGACTAGAAAAGGAGATGGAAGATGAAATTGTGTTAGTAAATCAGGATCAAGCATATAGGATCAATTTGGTACATTTTTCGTGTCTACAAGACTAAAGGTGGTCTTTAAAAATCAACAATCCTTCGAGTTGACTATAGTTGACCAGGTATTAGAGGATGATTTCCTAGTGGTAGAATATGTATAGGGTTAATACATATATTGCCTCCAGTTTTGTGGCCTTTCTTCTTTATTTATGTGAGTAAAAAGAGATGATGGGGGGCATGATAAAGGAGCTAATTAAAAGAGAGTTTCTTGGAAAATTGGATGACATTCTATGTATGATGAGGCCTAGATTTTGTATTTCTTACAAGAGGAACATTTGTCATTTGTTGGAGGGAAATACGTAGGTGTTACGGATCTTATTTCTTGTGAATTTCTAAGGAAGATGACAAACCTTGAGCCCATATTCGGTATCAAATGGATGTATACTTTCATCAATCAGAACTTGGTTGAAGAATATATATGGTTAAAAAGAATGCCTATATATGGCTCAGGATTTAGTTAGTCTCCCATAGCAAAAAAGGGGAAAGGGAGCCTAATATTGTTACACTAGGTTAAATCCTAGTTTTTATATCTGAAATGTAATTTTTTTGTAGTCAATACAAAGCAACTTTCACATCACACTTATTCATAAAAAATAATATATAATATATAATTTATATATAATAATATAAAATCTATATAATAATAATAATATTATATATAAATAATATATAATAATATACATTATATATAATTATATATTTTATATATTTTATATATAGCTCATATATATAATTGTATGTGATCCAAAATAGATATCCAAGTTGTACTATAGAATGAATATCCATTTGGACCACATAACATATATCTATTTTGTAGTTTACAAATCAAAATTTTTTTTTCTCTGGTTTTATACAAAAGAAAAATGTACTTTTTACCCAAACCAAGTAAAAATTCAAATATTCATTTCATAATTTTGGCTATGTGAGAACATTTTTTTCCCTATCACCACTATTCGATGCATCATGATCCTACATTCACCCTTGCATAAGGGGTCAAAAGTAAACTCAAATGCTAAGGGAACAATCCTTATAGCCAAAATTTACCATCAAAATATGTATTTGATCCATGTGCTCCATAAAGATACTTGTAACAATAACCAAGGTGACCACCATCTTAAAATTGAGCTCCCTCATCCTCCATCATGCCAATGCATAAAAAACAAGATTCAATTTAAAGAGATGTCACACTAATTGTCACATAAAATCATAGTTCTTGTGTCAAACTAATATCTACACCAAAAACTAAATCTAATTGTAACAAATATTCATGATCACTTACTAAGAATCAATCACCATAATTGGCATAGCAACCACAACCAGATACTAACACATACAACTAACCATACCTCCAATCTAATGTACTCACCATAATAGGTCAATTATATTGAACACTCGAAATAGTGAGAGGGGGGGAGGGGTGAATAAGTATAATTTTAAACCATTTAAATGTTTAACCATTCAACTCATAATATATTCAATTTATAGTAATCAAGGAAAGCATGAAAACATCCAAGAACGTCACATAACACATGAACCCTGAGATTTTTATGTGGAAAACCCGAAATTGGAAAAACCATTGTGAGGATTAGCTCACAATATATTATTATTGGTTATAGTATATTATAGAAGTGTTCACTGTAGGTGGGCTCATTGTCCAAGTGGACTCATTGCCCATTCAGGAATAAAAGAGATAGAAGAGATTGTGGCTCACTACCAGATTTGAACTAGTACAATTGCATCTATCATATGCATGAAATATAGTTCCAATGAAACTCAAAATACAAACTCAAAACTCTTCATAGTGATATAAAATATCACTCTACTTTGCTTTGTGTTCACTCTATATTAGCACAATTTACATCAATTTACTCTTATCACATGTCACCACTCTCAAAATATTGAAAAAGATCATTCTTATATATTTTCTTAATCTACAACACTACTTAGATCGAGCTAATTAGATGTAATATACAAAATGTAACTTTTTGGCTTAAGATCCATACATGCATGCTTCACACAAAGATTCAAACCTTGGAGAAATTTGAAATAGGTTGACATGGCCCTAAAATAGCAGTCACATAATGGATCAAAACATATTCAACCTCCATGGCACATCCAAAGCTCATTAGGTCAAAAATGGTAATGACCTAATTACAAAATTTCCAACTATATATCCACATTCGAACACACAGAACTCCAAACACTATTCCAACTGGAATACATAATCAACTAACACATTTCAACATCTCCACAACTTCACAAAGTTATATTCCAATCCATATAGAAGTGTGGATTCACCAAAGCATATTCATTGGATTAGAAAAGGCTTGTAATTGCTAGGTTGAACTTCTATTACTCATAACTCCAAAACCAAAAACCAAAAAAGATGAAACTCTAGTATTAGGTTCCTCTATCAACCAACAAAATTATTTTTAAAAATCATATCAATATCTTCATTAGCGGACCAATGCAAACCCAAATATTGGATCCCCTATACACAGAACCACCTATATTGACACTTAGTCAATTTCCACAATAATTTTCTTCACCAGATCAAACCTTCTTAAAAAATCATCTTTCACTATCATCCTCAAACATATTCAAGCCATCCAATTTTTTCTACACAAGGTTCTTCATATGGGGATAAAATTTTGACATCAATAACAACACTACAATGCATAACTGTTCACTTTGTTCTCATCCCACATGCTCATGTTGTCAAACAAATGCACCAATGACATCTCCTTATTCTTCCAACAATCTCCCTCTTTGTCATTGATGGCAATATGCCAAAATCATCTCCAAAATTATTCTCGCCCTTTGACATCAAGGGAAAAGGGTTCATACAATAGTCTTCTTACATACTGGATCTCCCCCTGACAAATATGTTCATATATACAAGCTAAAAAACTAAATTGACTCCCCCTAAGAGATATATACACCATAAGTAGTTCAAAAACTTACGCCACAAAACACTTTACACCATCTGCATATGTAAATTGGAGTTTGAAACACTCAACTGAAATTACATAAAAAGAAAGAATTAAAATCAACTAGAGGAGGTTGACTTTTGAAGCTTCACAACATGGGCTTTCCACTATTGTTTTCCTTCCTCCCAAATCCTCATGGCTATGCCAAGAATTTTTCACTGTGTCTCCAATTCCATTAAGCATTATTCCCCTTCTTTTGGAGTGTTGGGTGCCAAATTAATATTTGTAGCTTTATCAGCACTTACAAGGGCACTGGAAATAGATGTGAACTTTGAGTTAACCAAGCCCTTGGGGTTCCCAATATGTATAATGATTTTCTCTTTTTGACCTTGCAGTTGGAAGTATTTCTCATATAAATCTTCTATAGTTGATCATATGCTTCCATCTAGGTCTTGTGTCAAACCATATGCACTGGAATCTTTGTCTTTCTATGACTCAATTAAGTCCATTTCATCTTTAATGTTCTTTGTGGCTCCAAGACACTTCATACAAAATTGGAATTAGGCTTTTCCCTCAGCCACACAATTCTATGCACGCTTGGGACTTTCTTGAAATTTGTTGTGCTCTTGTGCACACTTATCTATTATTTCCATTAGCATCTTCTCATCCATCATTTATTCATTTCTTTTTCAAGTTTTTCTTTTAATCTAAAGCCATGCTCTTTAAAAGAATCAATCAAAAACTTTAGATTTTCCATATTGAATAATGAGTTGTCAATGGTTGTTCTAGGTATGGCCTCCTATAGGGCCTTCACTGTTTCTTCAATCAACTCTCCACTCTTTTGATGTGTTTCAATTATTTCCTTTCAAGAAGATGTGTGGAAGAAATATCATAGTTGAAGCTTTTGGAGTGGTGATTTTTTTTCATTTCCACATTCCCCTATTGCATGGGTAGTTGTAGTAATTGTGCAGACACAACCAATTAGAATCGCAATTGGATACTCAATAGAAATTTTAGAGAATCTCTAGAGGAATCAGAGGATTTTCTAGTTGCCTTAACATCTTCCTCTACATTCTTCTCTTTCAACTCCTTCTCCTTCTCATTATCAACAATATTAGTTGGTGTATCTTCTTCTTTATTTTCCTCATCTCTAAAGGCATCTTCATTCTTCTGTTGATCTTCTTTTTTGTGTCTCCATCACTAGTGATTTGTTATGTATTATCTAGAGGAATAATTGTCCCGAGTTGAACTTGAATATTCTCACCAAGTGTTTTAGATACCAAAGGATGTGTTTTATGGTCCTTGGAATATATAGGTCATTTTCAACATCTTTTTGGTAGCTACATCCTTCTCAACACTTTTCTCAACATCAAAATTTTCTTCTGATGTTTCTTCCACATCTAGAAAAACATTATCCTAGACATCTCCTTCTTCAGTTATATGCTCATTTTGAGCACCATTGATTTGTATATCTTATTTTGTGTTCACCTCTGAAGTAGACATCTCCTCATGCATTTATTTCTTGTTCTCTGGGGTCATTCCTATCCTTTATGCTAGGTCTACAACCTTGTCTATAGTTTCCTTTCATATCCTTTTGAGATCATTCTAATCTTTGCTCATAATATTTTCTACCCTTTGCTTTGTTCTAAATTAGGTACTATACAATTTATCCAATGTGGCTTTTTTTTTTATGGGATAGACAAGTAATTATCTTCTCCAATGCATAGGCCTTCAATTTGGACTCTTCTTCTATTTCTTCATGTATCCTCTCAATCAAAACATTCCATACTTCTACAAGTATTTGTTTCTCTATATTCCTCATATCTACTTCAAGAACTATAATATATTTTATAATGGCTTCAACTATGGTGGCCTTGTCCGCCTCATTAGCTTTATTGTATAATACCATAGTTTCCTCTAACATTTCATTTTTCACAATATCATTAAATAATGTATCTAATTTCATTGCAATCTATGCTCTTTTCGAATTTTTCTTCTTTTACTTCTTTTCTTTCGGTGACTTCTTAATTGCTTCTACCTTCTTCTCTCACATGTGGATAATAAATTATTTATTTTCATTTTCAACTTCCTCCTCTTCGTCAGTATTCACAATATCAACTTTCTTCTTCTTAACACTTGCTTCACATTTTCTCTTTCAGGCCAGCTAGGGTCCTTCTTCTTCTTCTTCCTCTTCTTCTTCAATTTTGACACCCAAATAATGCTCTTTGGTGGCTTTGGTCTTCACTCTTCTCCTCACAGTACCAATTTGATGTGCTACTAGAGTAGCCTTTTCTTTCTCATCCATCTTTTCTTTTCTTTTCAGAGGGGTTTTCTCTTTTACTGAAGCATTGGTTTGCTTTATAAGAGTATTGGTCTCCTTCTTCTTTGCTCCACTAGATGAAGGCATAGTTTTAGAGGACTTCTGAGTAGCCAAAGGAGTGGTAGCTATTTTATCAAATCTCCTCACACTTGATGAGCTTCCCGAAGCTCCATATTTAAACAAGTTAGCTTCCTTAGCTTGTTCTAGTGTGAGGCCCATTACCTTCACAAACTATACAATAATTTTCTCCTCTTTCTTCTTTATTTTTGGCTCCCTTTGCTCCCTGTGAACCTTCATTTATTTTTCCTCATAATTTTTGAATCTCTCCTTAGTGGTTTCCTTAGGAATTTTTAGCAAGATGTCATCAAATCCATTGATTCCATCTATGGTAACCTCATATCCCAGTGTCAAGATCCACACTGTCCTAGGCTTAACAGCCTCCATTATGCATTCATCTTTTGTAACAAGAAAGGTAATCTCCTTTCGATACCTCTCCACTAACTACTTTGGTGTCATTTTCCTTGCCTACATCCTCTCTTGAAAGATTTTTAATAACCCCCAGAGGGAATTATTTTGATCTTTTCCATCTCCTAATACAAACAAATAATCTCTAATTTGATGGGCTACATACCTTTACCTTGTAGCCATATTGCATTCTTTGTTCTAGATAATTCAAACAAAAAGTAAAATAACAAACAAATGATTAAGGTTTGAAAATTAAAGGAATACTTCGACTCCCTCATTTTTTGCAAGTTTTCCAACAATTTTAGTCTCAATAATTCACATAAATCATAGTTTTCACCCTTCTTGATCATCTCATAAGTTGTGCTGATGGAAGTTGCAAATTCAAAGTTCTCCCTGTTGGTGAAATACTATTTGTAGCCTATCATCATAGAAGTGTACTTGACTACATGATTCCTTATGTATTTAATGGTCAAATCCATCCTATCATACTTTGCTCCTATGTGTTCCATCAGAATCTCATTTTAATAGATTTAAGTACCAGTACTGGTCTGATTGAGCATATACCAGTCACAACCCTAATTGCCTCTTTTTTTATCAAATGCAAACTATCCAACAAAAGGAGCTTGTCATGTATTCTACTCAAGGTGTACCTCACCCACTCATCCACATAACAAAGGATGAGAAAATTGTTCCAGATGTCAAGATTCTTCTCTACCAAAACCCAAAACTCTGATTTTAGCTTGAAATCATCATCGATAAGCTCATTGAACCATACTTCATTCAAATTCATGTGGTTATATTCTTCCATTTTGTCACATGGATGTAAGCCCTAACATCCTCTATATGTAAAAATCCATATGGGATGTGTGAGAACACACCATCTAGATCATCCATCAAGGATTTTTCATGATGCATCTTAAACTTAGGTCTTGGACACTCAAAAACTTCTACCACTTGCAATGTATAAATTTTTCATCAAATTTAAATCACTTATAAACCTAGGGTAAAAAAAATTTGAGAATGCCTTCAAATGCTTTCAAAATAGGGTTTCGCTTGCACTCAAACTCAATAACTTTGAAACACACTACACTTCTCTTTGTCTAAACTTCTTCACTTGAAAAATTGGTTGAAAATGAAGTTTGATTAAGTGTAATCACTTATAAGCCTTTTTTCATGACCTAATTTCATATTGAATACACAAACCAAAAAGTTGGTAAAAACCTTAAATGTTTGCATAGTCAACTTCAAACACTCTGCAATCTTTTGCATTAAAATATTTTCTACCGGGATCTTCTCCAATAGTTAAAATGAATTGATCTTCACCATTCCTCATGTTGAAGCACCATCACCATTTATTTGGCAAGGGAATAAATGTTTCCATTAAATCTCCCCTAAGCCAAATCTCTCAACTTAGTTTCTAGAGGAAACATCTGCACTAGATGTTGGTATAGATTCATCCTTAACCTTGGTCTCTTCCTTCATTTTCCAAATCTTTTCCATCTCCCTCTTTGTCTCTGTTGGATCAAATTTTTATATTTGATCATTCTTCTTCACTAGATTGTTCTTCAAATTTATTCTTTTGCAAAACTTAAATGTGTCTAGGCCTATTGCAATTGTAGCATATGATATTATTTTGAACAACCTTAATTCCATTCATTCTAGGTCTACATTGATTATCTTTGTGCACAAATCCATTGCATGTATAACAATAGTCATTGAAAGATTGAACCATTCTACCATTGTTAAAACCTTTCATCATTTGATGTTTTCATTCACTAGATTTATGACCAAATCTCTTGCATGTAAAATATTGATCGAGAAAATATTGAACATTCTAATTCATTCTTCTTCTACATTCCATAGCTTTATGTCCAAATCTATTGCAACAATAGCACAAACCATTAAAAGATGGGTACCTTTGTGCATTTGGTTGTCTGACTGGCGGTCTTCTAGCTTCACTCCTTTGATTCCATATCTTTCCATTGTTCTTCTTGTCTTCAATCTTCTTTTCAAGTTGGCTTGTAGTTTAATCTATCTTTGAGCTTTATCCTATCTCAAACCCTAATCCACCTTTATCTTTAGATCCTTTTTGGTTTGTAATCATTTCATCAAGCTTTGTAGAACTCATTTTGAATTTTTCTTCATGACTCCTTACTTTTTCTAGATCTAATCTTGGATTCACAAATTCTTGTTCAAGCTATGTGCATTCTTCAAATTTTCTTTACACCATTACAATTTGTAGACATGTTGTAAAATTGACTTAACACCCATCACAACTCGAAATGTCTTGGAAAATCTCAAAATCAACTCAGAATGTCTTGAAATAATTTGGAATCAACCCAAAACATCTTGAAACATCTTAGAATTAACTTAGAATGTCTCAAAACAATTTGGAATCAACCTGAAACATCTTGGAACATCTCATAATCAGCCTAGAGCATCTTGAAACATCTCAGAACCAACCTAGAATGTCTTAAAACATCTCAGAATCAACCCAGAATTTCTTGAAACATCTCGGAATCAACTTGAAATATCTTGAAATCAACTTGAAATGTCTTGAAACATCTTGGAATCAACTCATAACATTTCAAAACATTTCAAAATCATCCCATGATCATCCCATAGCATCAAACAACATCTAAAACCCTAATTCTATTATTAATTGAATAATACAACATTATTTGATTAATTCACATTTCATCATTTTGACCAATTAAATAAATTAAATTTATTTAATAAAGTCCTAATTAAATCTTATTTCATCCTGATTAGTCAAACAATGCCAATTATTTGATTACATCACTAAATCACCTTATTCCCTTAAATTTGTTAAATTATTAAAGCATAATAATTTAATTATGACAATTTCCCACCAAATTTTTGAATAATAAAATCAAACTATTCAAATCAATTATCAAAAATCAAATCAAACTAATGCAACTCTATTTGCAAAATTAAAATTTCATTTGCATGTTCAACTCCAAAAATGAATTAATTAATTAAATCAATTAATTCATATTCCTCGCCCACTTTCTAATTGATAAAATCATGGGTTGCTAACGGAGCAATCTAAATTGCTAACTAGTCAATCTATTTTCTAACTGAGTATGTGTAGGATCATGATGGGCCAAAAAGTGGCAATATGTGTAGGGTATGTGGCTGATGACTTTTTTTTACCCAAAATTGATGAAATGAAAAGGGTTTTTAAAAGAGATTCTCAGCTTTCCACCAATATAAATTATGCTTTACTTTGAATTTAATAAATATTTATTATTCATTTTCTATTTGAATTACGACTAAAGTCTTGATTGATAAGCCGATTGAAAAAAATATAGATAGCTTTCAAACGGTGTCACATTTTTTGAATCCAAAACATGTGTCACATTCTATGCTTCACATACTATAGGATTAAAAAAAAAATTGAATTTCATGAAGTTTTGACCAAGTTAAGGTGCTCAGACATACGATTTTTTATATTTTATAAAAGTTGTAATAAAAAATTCATAATTAATTATTTACTTGGGAAAAAATTAAAAATATGCATCACATCCAGGACATGATTCCTCTACTTATATCTGAAATCTTCGAAGAATATTATCATTTATTGGTTCAGAACGGATTTGAAATGAACACCTACTTATTTTCCACTGAAATTTAAGTACTCACGCATTGAAATTTCAAATTTTCACCCGAATAGATTTAAAAATAAATAAAAAATATAGTAGTTTAGAAACTACATTCAATTTGATACAAATTCTATTCTTACATATTTATGAAATAATATAGATAACTTATTCAAATTTTTACGTCAAGTTGCCTAACTCTGATTTTTCTGAATTTTTTGCCATTTAAGGGCCCATTTTTTCCATGATGATCCTGCACATACCCAACTAAAATCAATCAATTACTAACTGATCAATCAAATCCTAATTGATCAATCTAAACCCTAGCTAGCCAATCTAATTTTCAATCACCCAAATTTTCCAATCAACTTTGCACAATCTTCTCATGTATAAATCCTTTCAACACATGTTGACCGTTGATCTGGATACTCTCCAACGTGATCTTAATCATCGATTCAAAATCTCATTTCCTATATAACAAATCTCTCTCCTCACAAATAAAGATCGGAGAATCAACATAATTTTTACAACAAAGTTCTGTCATAATCACCATTGATAAAGTTTCACATTTTTCAATCAACCAAGCATCATTCATCTAGCTTGCACACAAACTTTGGAGGATTCACGGTGACAAGAAGAATCCAAATTCAAGTGACTACACTCTGCTATGGGATGGTAAATTTTTACTTATTGCTTACTTTATTTTTGGTAATCATAGGTTTCTTAATGTATGTTCAATTAGCTTAGTTTCATTTCATATGTGTAGGATAGGATTTTAGATTTTTTGTGTTTGATCTTAGCTTAGATCCTAATTTCATTTGTAGTTTGATCTCATTTTTTTCTATCATCTTCCCCCTCACACATTCTGACACACCCAATGGGACATAGGTCCTCATTACTAATGTTTTCATGAGCCAAATTTAAGTTATAGGGTTTCAGGAGCTTTCAGGAGAAGTTTCACGCACTTCCCAGCAAAGGCTCACTTTTGACTAACAAGACTTTTGAGCATCTACAACAAGAAGCTTTCTTTTTCCATAGGAACCTCGCTTTTACTTCTAAAACCATGCATTTGAAAATTTTTGGGTTAGCATCTGCATGGAGATTTGAGGATCTACTTCTGGAACTAAGCATTTGCAAAAAAAATTCTGAGCATTTGCTCTAAAAGACAAGTGCACAAATCATGCACTTTAGTAATGAGCCTTCTTGCTATTGTTTGCTTGTTTTGCAGGTACTAATGGGCTTTTATGCAAGATTTGAAACAAGCTAACTCTTTTTGTGCAAGGAAGACAATCGATCAAAGATTTTTAGAGCCACAATCATTTTTTTATTAACTTAGGAAAACTATCATTTGGTGCACTAAAATGAAAAAATAGAAAACTCACATTTAGTTTCCGTGCTATTAAAAATTCAACAGATTTTAAAGCTTTTCTAAATTAGGAACTTTCATTTGGTGCACTTAAAATGAACAACACAAACTCATTTTATTTTGGTGTTGTTAAAATGAACCAATTTTAAAGCTTTCTAAGTTAGGAACTTTTGTTTGGTACTCATAAAAGAACAAAAACACTTCAATTTTGGATTCTAAAAATGAACACATTTCATGTTTTCATAATTAGGAACATTAATTTTGGTGTATAAAAAGAACGCAAAATATTTTCTATTTTCTTTATGCATGCTCCATTTACATTCGTTGATCAATTAAAAACCATGCTCGATTTCTTAGAAACACTTCAATTTTGGGGCTTAAAATGAACAAACTATTCTTGTTGTTTTCACAGCACTGCTATCTTAATTGCTTGATGTCCTGAACACTTCAATTTGGTGCAAAAAAAAGGAACAAGTTGTTTATATTATTGACATATTTTGGGGATAATAACGCTTGAGGTGTTTAAAATGAATCAATTTTCTATGAAGTGTATGCCATGTATTCATTGATTGTAAAATCTAAATGTTTGTCTTCTCACCTCACACCTTTTGGTGATCTTGGGTGAAAAAAAACATTTTGAGCTTCACATCTTTCTTTTCAAGCATACATTTTTAGAGGGCCTACCTACTTGAGGAATCTCCTGCGTCAAAGGACTCATGGGTGACCCAAGTGGTGGTCAATTCCACAAAAGGATATAAAAGTCATGGAAAATCCTAACCTAGGAATTGGACATTCCAATAGGTGACTAACATCTTCTTATGGTCATTCATTTCCATTGTCAAACCATGGAACGCATACTTGAAATGGAGCGGCACTGTATGTGCACTAAGAACTAGTTTCAGTCACAATTTACCAAAAATAAATGCTTGGAAGGAATTCTACTTATGCTGCAGGAATGCAATGTAAATTCTTCTTAACTTAAGCATAACTTAATCAAAGTAGAAATCATGACAACTATTACTAAGAAACAAACTACAAACTTCTCTTATGCTGCAAGAACAAACACAGGGATGGATTCCCGATGCTGCAAGAACAACATAAGACTGATTTTGCGCTAAAACCTTCAAGAATGAAATCTACCTTATAATCAATAGGAGATAAATAACTAACTACATATACTCACTAAGTGGGCCCCCTTAGCAAGCATCAACCAGTTTATGCCAGAATTGAACTCAAAACTTCATCAGCTTTTATTCATAAACTTGGAATCATATACATTGATTGTTCTGCTTGTAAGAAAACTAACACAAAACACTATTTCTCATTATAATACTAACTTGAACACACTCTGTTGCTCACTCATGCAGGAGGAACACTTATTTATATTAGAAAAGAAACTAACTACCTAACTCTAACAGAGAAATACGTGGACATAAATGCATCCTGAAATCGAGGAACAAACTTCTCATAAATGAAGGCATGTATGTTCAACACGATTCAGAGAGAATTTAGTATTCCACTCTTCCTAGATTAATGATCATTTAGATTTCCTCCCAATGACCTGGTCAGAGAGTCTTTGCTGGAACAACTTCCTTGATGTCGTGCTGGAAATGGACTTTACTGCAGGGCCGAGATCTGCTGCGCTTTGACTCGTTCATGCTTCCTTCAACAACCTGTGATGCACATGGCGACAGAAGCGAAAGAAAGCACGTGTGGCAAATAACACGATACACATTCATTAATCACATATTAAATCAATTTCATTATCCAAAACCACATGCATTATATCAGTCATTCAGGAGGTCAAACAGGGCAATTAATATAGACACATAGACATGTTAAGCTACAGGAATATAGGAATGTGTTGCTACAGGATACTACCCGATTTTAGATAAAAAGCCTTTAATCAAAGAGTTAAAACAACCATCAGCAATAAGAGTAAGGGTATTAAAAATACATCATAATATTCAAATTATGAGCATATTTCGAGCTCATCGTTTTCCCCCTACTTATCCTAATGACGATCCTCCATCATTAAGCTTTCTAGTTGTTTCTCTGAAATCAGTAGGAGTAGTATGGCCCTGTAATGAAGTTCTGAATTTATAGTAGAAACCTTTGAAACTTTTCCATCTCTCATACCTGCAGGTTTATGCATCCTCATTAACATCTGTAGCCCAATAAGGGTAAAGTGGCCACATCAAAACTGGAGGTAGAAATGTTAATGGTAACCATAACTCAAACCTTCTCTGGAGACCAAGCTGCATATACTTCTTTGTCCTTTTGATGGCTGCCTTAAAGTTCAGAGGACTATGAGGCTCAGATTTCCTTAGACCAACAGTTATTTTTTCCCATCTTGTTTCAATTCTGGAAGATGAAAGCTTCCAAAAAAAATATGTTTGCTCTTTGAACTCATCATACACTTGCTTCCTGATATCAAATATTTTCATTCCTTTTGTCTGATCATTGAATCCATACACAACAGTAAGCCAAGTTATCAGAATTGTGTGGGGAGCTAAGCTTCCAGGTCATAGTGGAATAGGTTCATTCATTTCAGCCTCTTCATAAGCCTCTAATTGTGTTTCATAGTTAGTTTCATTGGCCACCCAAGACATGAGTGACCTCAGATGAATGTCACCAATGTAGAGAAGCAGATTCCACTTTGTTTCAGAGGGAATTAGCAAACCATGCAAATAGAACTCACATAAAGAATTTTTCAGCCAACTAGGTGCTACTTGATATGCATCATAAAATTCCTTAGTTGTGTGAATGAAAGGGTCTAAATTTCTTAAAATTCTCATCAATTGGAACCAAATAAATTTCTCTTTAAGGCACATAGCATATACCCTAGGTGGTGTTCTACATTCCATAATTTTACTAGTTATCTTCACCATTTCATCCATTTTCTCTTTCATTTCTTGAATTTCCTGTTTTTGTCTTTCAATTTCCCTTTTCAATTTCTTCTTTTCTTCTTCCCAAAGACTTTGTTGAATTTCAGTTCTAGCTAAATGGTGGAAGCTCAAAGTTTGAAATGTAACAGGCCTGCATGTAGTCCTAAGATATTCCAAATATTTAATCAACAATTTCCTGTTATAAACAACCAATGCTCGACAAGTTTCAGGGGGTAATGGAGTTTCATTGGACACTTTAGATTGTTTAAGTTGTTCTTCCTCTTACTGCAGGATGGACTCTTGTTGTTGCTTGGGAGGAGATTGTGTTTCTTCTAAAATTTTCCTAACTGCTTCAGCCAAGTCATCAAGACTTGGTATCCCCCTTTCATTACCACTACCATTTTGTGCTTCCTCAACTTCCACTATCTTAGTTTGCACTTCCCCATGAATAACAGATGAACTTTGTGGAACATTCTCAGGTACATTCTGAGAAAAATCATGACTAAATTCTTCAAATTCCTCAGGAATTACTATAATTTAAGGTTGAACAGAGGTTGAGGTAACTTTACGTTGTTTCCTTGATGAAACTCTTTTTGAAAATGTTTCTAAAGTAACAGCTGCAGGAGACACTTTCGTGGCTTTCCTCTTTCTAACCTGCCTAGAGGATTCAGACTCAGCAGAAGAAGATGATAGTGAAATTGCAGTGGCAACAGGTGTTGCTATAGGAGAAAATGCTACATGGGAAGATCCTGCATGAAAGAGTGGAGTAGAACATTTTTGCTTTTGAACATGAGGGTCAAATTATGGGGTTTGTTTTTCCCTAGATGATTCTCCTACCTTCATTTCCCCTTTTTCTTTTCTACCAACAGACCTGGTTTGTACTTGGTTAGAGGGCTCTGGTGTGGAGGCTACAGGACTAAGTGCTACAGGAGTAGATGATTCTTTCTCTACTTCCCTACTTGTAGATTCTACTCTCTTTTTCTTTTTCTTGTGTTGTGCAGGGAGTACTCTAGGAGGCTCTGGAGGTTGCAGACCCTTCTGGGCAACAAATTATTTCCAAGAAAGGGGCGATACATCCCTTAGGGAATGCTCGATCAAGAATTTAATGAGGGTATGATGGGCGATAGAGTTGTCCCTACCCCTCTGGGTTTCATGGGCACAATGTTTCAAAAGGTTTAACAAAAAAATTGGAACATTGAAAGCTAAACCATGCCTCATATGACTCAATAGTTTAAAATGATAGGAATGTAAATAGGAAAAACATCCCTCACAAGTCAAGTACCTAATTATGAAGGTGGCATATTCCGAGTATGGAGGAGGCAGTGACACCTGTTTGCATCCTTTTTTGGAAACCTCCAAGGGTCTATTTGTTGGTATTGTGAATTTTTCCCTAGCAGAGACAACATCTCTCCCTGAAGAAAAAATTTCTCCTACCATCGGAAGCCCAGTTACTTCTGCAATCCACTCTTCTGTAATGACTACTATCAAACCCCACATTGTAGCTTCTCCCTCTGAAAGAGTTCTCAAAAACTCACCTACAGCTTCCTCATTATAGGAATCTATCAGAAAATAATTCAGCCAACCGCAATTGCTGAATGCCTGAACCGCTTGAGGATTTTGTGTCAAGGGTTCATGAGCTACAGGCTC
This sequence comes from Sequoia sempervirens, assembly GCA_007258455.2. Taxonomy (NCBI): domain Eukaryota; kingdom Viridiplantae; phylum Streptophyta; class Pinopsida; order Cupressales; family Cupressaceae; genus Sequoia; species Sequoia sempervirens. The sequence continues at coordinate 833,624,202 of VDFB02281492.1, forward strand.
ATGTCTTACTAACTGGCCACCCATATTTACAAATTATCCCTACTGAGATTCCTGAAACTCAAACTTCTTCTGAAAATTAAAAAAACTTCTTCTGCCCTGGTTCTTTTTGCCCTACTGTCACTTTTCTTTACTTTTCCAAGAATGACACAAAGGATAATTTCATGAAATGATTGTTAAAAACTACTCAAATCAATCAATTAATTGTTGTTTAGGATGAAATCATGTAGTTGTACTTGGTAAGTACAAGAAAATAAAAATTTCTTAATAGTTGTGATGGTGGCATAAGAAAAAGTTGAAATGGATTATCCCCGCCCTTGACTAAAAATTTGGCATCTGTCCACACATGTTCGAAAGGATAGGTGAAGAACAGGCAATGATGACTGATATGTACATAGAAATTAATGAATAAATGAAATAAATAAATGATGTGACAATAAAAGATATCATGTACCTTGTAATAAGTGCTCGTACATGCTGGGAAAGTTCACAGCTCAGCATAAAATGACGGCTGGAATTGAAACCATAAATGAGGGCGGTACGGAAGCATGGATGACATGGATGGGTGATGTGGAAGAAGAGGAAATGAATGGTGGTGATGGATGAAAAATGGAGAAAGTGGCTTCCTTAAAAAGGAAACATTTATTATGGGCATGCAACATAGAATTTTAAAGAGATACTGCAAGAGAAAGGCCAAAGCCTTTTGCTGCAGGAGGATCAGTGGCCGCATCTGAAACAAACTGCTTCATAAATTCTTCTTTGGATGTTGGCTTATGATTCAACCTAAAACGGTGTCCATTAACCAGTAGCTTGAATTAGACAATATCTATTGTAGCTAACTAAACTGAACCATTATCAAACACATTTTCTATTTCATAAGGACCAAGCCATCTTGTGGTGAGTTTACCTTAATTTTTCTTGTACCTGGAGTCATAGAGCAGCACCCAATCACCGACGGAGAATTTCTTAGTTCTGATATGGTGGTCATGCAATTTTTTTCTTTACTATTGGATAGCTTTAGTATGTTGCAGGGCAGCTTTTCTTATCTCATCCAATGCATTCAACTACAAGAGGTGTTCCTTTTGGGCTTCTGAAATATCAATGTTAAGCTGGAGAGCAGTCCTTAATGTCTTATGCTCAAACTCTATTGGCAACATGGCAGTTTTTCCATAGAGTAACTCAAAAGGAGTGAACCCTATAGTTGTTTTCCATGTTTTCCTATAGGCCCGGACTACTTCAGGAAGGTGACTTCTCCAATCCTTCTTGTGTAATTGTACCGTCTTAGTAAGGATTGCTTCAATTTCTCTATTGGTAACCTCTGTCTGACTATTGGCTTGAGGGTGATAGGGGCTAGACTTTTTGTGCCTGATCTTGTAATCATTCATCAATGCAGTGATTAAGTTTGATGTAAACTGAGCTCCTTGATCAATAACAAGTTCAATAGGGACTCCAAACCGAGTAAAAATCTAATCATATAGGAACTCAGCAACTTTATTGTCACAGGCATGTGTTGTTGCTTTCACTTTCACCCACTTGGTTACATAATCAGTGCAAACCAAAATGTATGATTTCTCATTCAATGGAGGATCAATAGGCCCAAAAAAATCCATGCCCCACTTATCAAAGGGACTGACTACCACTTGAGGATACATGGGCATTTCATCAGACTTTGTTGGTCTCCCCATTCGTTGACATTTATCACATTTTCTGGTGTAGGCTGCAGCATCTTTGTGTAGTGTGGGCCAATAATATCCTGTATCAAGCACTTTCATAGATGTTCTCTTGGCTGCAAAGTTCCCACCACATGGCTCATCATGACAGGCATGCAAAATTTCATAGGTCTCATCTTCCCTAACACACCTTCTCATGACTTGGTCAGGTCCTGTGTAAAATAAACAGTCTGCAATCCATGAAAAGTTAAAACTTTTCTCTACCAAAAATTGTATTTATTTTGGTGAGAAGTGGGCTGGGATCTTGTTGGCTACTAAATAATTTGCAATATCTACATACCATGGAGTTTGAGTAGTAATAGAAAACAAATTTTCATTGGGAAAGCTATCATCAATTACCTTAGGGGTGGAAGGTGCAATTGTTTGAAGTCTTGACAAGAAATCAGCCACCACATTAGCTCGACCTGGCTTATCAATAACCGTGATATCAAATTCCTGCAATAATAGGAGCGATCTTGCTAATCTTCCAGATATGGCAAACTTATTCATGAGGTACCTTATTATTGCATGATCTTTATGGACAAATATTTGGTAACCAGTGACATAATGTCGAAACTTTTTCAGGGCATACACAATTGCTAGTAATTATTTCTCTATGACAGTATAGTTTAATTCAGGGCCTTGAAGGTTTTTGCTAATGAAATATATGGCATGCTCTATGGAATTCTCTTTCTGTCCTAAAATTGCCCCTATGGCATAATCTGAAGCATCTGTGTGTATATGAAAGGGAAGACTCCACTTCGGTCCTTCAGGAACAGGTGCTTGAGTAAGTAAGTTCTTAAGCTGTAGGAAAGATTTGTCACAGGCCTCAATCCAGTTAAATTCAAAATCCTTAGTCAATAAGGCATATAATGGACTGGCTATTTTTCTAAAATCTTTGATAAATCTTCTATAATATCCAGCATGTCCTAGGAAGCTTCTAACATCCTTTTGTTTCATAGGTGTTTGCAAAGTTTCAATGACTTCTATTTTTGTAGGATCAACTTGAATTCCTGCTTGAGAGATATGATGGCCTAAAAAAAATCCCTCTTGCATCATCATAAAACACTTCTCACTATTCAAAGACAAATTTTGCTCCTTACATCTTTTCAACACTTTCTCCAAATTTGTTAATGCTTCTTCATAAGTAACTCCATAAGTGGTGAAGTCATCCATGTAGATCTCCATAGAATCATGAGAAATGTTAGCAAAAATACTAATCACTGCCCTTTGAAATGTTGCAGGTGCATTACACAGGCCAAAAGGTAAGAAAGAGTAGGAAAAAGTGCCCCATGGACTGGTAAATTTTTTTTTGTCTTGATCCTTAGGGGCAATTCTAATTTGATTATACCCACTATATCCATCCAAAAAGGAGACATACTTTTTACCAGACAATGAGTCTAGCACTTGGTCAACAAATGGCAGTGGAAAGTGATCATTTTTAGTTGTTGTGTTCATCTCCCTGTAGTCTACACAAACTCTCCATTTTCCACCTTTTTAATGAACAATCACCAATGGAGATACCCATTGACTGTCTGAAATAGGTTAGATAAAACCAACATCAAGCAATTTCTGGAGCTCTTTTTTAACTATTTCCCTGAGTGTTGGGTTTATCCTTCTTTGAGGCTGCCTAACAGGTGAACAGTCTTCCTTAATGTAGATCCTATGAGTATAGAGTTGAGGATCTATTCCCTTCATATCCCCATGGTCCCATGAAAAAGCTCTATGTTGATCTTGCAGCATTGTGACTAGGGCAGTTTGTTGAGATTGAGGCAACTTATTATTGATGTTTAGACAGCGGCCTGGAGACACTTCTACTTGCTTGGTAAGATCATTCATGGAGGCTGCTAATAAAGGTGGTGTATGTATTTCATGTGGAAGCAAATTGTGATAAACTGCAAAAAATTTAGGTGGCAGGCTCTCAGGATTCAGTTGCTGCAGGAAACACTACTGAAGACAACTATCAGGAATAAATGGGCTACTTAGATCAGAGTTGGACTACAAAATGTGTAAAAGCAGGCCATCCTCACTCTGAAGCTAGGAAAATAGATTAGTTTGTAGCATCATTAGCTGAGCAAATGAATTGAATTCTCTAGTTTCCTCTCCTAAATCTGGCCAAATTGGTTGAGATAAGTTTGGTTGAGGCTGGGCAGGTGGGTATAAAGCCAATTTCTTTCTTGACTGACCATCAAAAATTGTCATGTCTCCTGAACGACATCCTATAAAAGTATCAACTATGGTTAACCATGGTCTACCTAGGATGATACGATATCCTCCCAAAGTTTCCTTAGTGGACAATATGGTGAAATCTGCTGGGTATTCTCAAAGGATGACAATGACATCTTCTACCACTCCATCAAGTGTTACTATGGAACTATCAACAAGCTGCAGGATGGTAGGTGTAGACCGAATGGTTAGGATATTCAAATACTCCATAGTATGCTTGGTCATTACATTAATGGTTGCACCAAGGTCAATCAAAACATTCTTTACTATCTGGCCATTAATATTTATTTTTACCACATGACTCCCAGGGTCAGTATATTTTAGAATGACTACCTTCCCTAACATAATATCTACCAACTATCCTAGAACATGGATTATTTGGGGATCCTTTTTTCTTTCTTCCTGGTTTCTTTAAATAGGCCTCCTTAATGGATTTTCCATAAATTGGGACATCTTTAATGGCTTGAAAAAAGGGAATTTGAATGTGTACATTCTTCAGGTGATCCAAAATATCAAAGGTAGACTCTTCCATAAACTTGGATGTAGTAATTTGCAATCTCTAAGGAAAAGGCGGTTTGGCCTGATGCTGTAGGACAGACTCCTTAGAGACAGTATCTGATACAGGTATATGTTCTGTAGGATTAGTAGGTTGTTCAGAGGCAGAGTCTGGAATCTCTATAATTACAGGTGGTTGTGGAGAAGGAAGAGTGGTTCCAGACCTGAGATGGATATCATTAATATTTAGGGCATAAGTTGGATACTGATTGGCTTTTACAAAATACATAGGCCGTTGTTGTTGCTGCTATTTATTATTAGGATTTGGCAATGGTTGAGCAGACATAGGCATTTGTTTTGGAGGGCCAATATTTGTTGCAAGTGTTGCAGGAGGTGGCATGAGGGCTGGAGATTGTGGCTGCTGAAGCTGCAGGGATCCAGGGGATTGGTTCTACCATTGCTAAGAACCTCTCCATTGAGGATTTTGCTGCCAATTACTTTGGGGTGGAGTCCATTGTCCTTGAAGTTGTTGCCAACCTCCTTAAGGAGATTGCCATTGAGGACTCTGATAGTTAGGCCAGTGTGGTTGAGAAGTATTCCAAGGTGGTGATGGGTCATATGTAGGTTGTCATTGGTTATTGTAATTAGAATAAGGATTACCAAAAGTCAAAGGGTCTTGAGGCATACCTTTTCTTTGAGCCAATGGTCGCCTTTTTGCAATGAAGAATACTTGGTCATCATCACCCTCCACTATCTTAAAATCATTAGGTAATTGTTTAGCCTCTAGGTTAGCCACCATATTACATCTGCAGTCATGTTTCTTCTGTCTACAATGTGGACAGAACTCAGCCAAGATTGCTTTAGCTTCCTCATGTTTCTTCCGAGCTTGCATAGTATCCAACTATGTAGCCATGTTGTTTATAATATCCTGCTTGAAATCAGACAGCAAATGTGTGATCTTTATCCATGAAACTCCATTAGTAGAAGACTTTCCCACTGTGGCTTGATGACCTCTACCCTTCTTAACAATTGCTCGAGAGTAGTTGCGACATATGTTCTTGATATCATCCCAAGGCACTTGGGTTATATCTCCTCCTCCCATCAGATCCAGGGCATCTATACAGGTGTCACTGATTCCCCTTAGAAAAAGTAGTTTCTGAGATTCTTCATTGAGAGTATGGTCTGAATTCTTTTTTAGGAAAAACAACAATCTTGAGATATAGTCTTCCAGGCTTTCATCCTCCTTTTGTTGAATTCTAAATATATCATCACCCTTACTACCACTCTTACAATATTCCTTGTATTTCTCAAGAAATTTTTTTGCATAGCTTCCCAAATATCAACAACATCCCTTCCCAAACTCATAAACCATCTAAGAGCTCCCTCCTTCAAAGTAGCAGGAAAAAACTTCAGCCTATGAGCATCTGAAGTGTAATCATACCTGCGACAGAGGATGTCAAACTCAAATAAGAAAGTGTCTGGGTCCTTTGTAACTAGTCCATAGAACTTGGGAAGTAATGAAGAAGGGATATTTTTAAGGTTATCATTTTATTGCTGAGAAATGATGGGGAATTCAAAAGTAGGAGGTTGATTAGGTGGATTAAGTGCCATATTTACTTGATGGAGTATCAAAGCAAATAGATTTTCTTGAGGTTCTTCGCCAGCTAGGGAAAATGGCAATTCTGCAAGTAGGTTTTCAGCAAATGGATTGATATCTTGGTCTCCTTCTTTCTCAAATAGATTATAAGTTGGTTCAAAATTGTTATCAATGAATGGAAGGTTAGGGAGGAATCTTCCCAAAGTGTCTCCTCTTCCATGCATGCAATAGAATTAACCGTAAATTGAAGAAATTTGAAAATGCTTGAATAAACACACTAAACTACTACTAACAATGACTATGACAGGTTCTTAGCTTGACACCATCCCCGAAAATGGTGCCAAAAATGGTCGATTCCATAAAAGGATATAAAAGTCATGGAAAATCCTAACCTGGGAATTGGACATTCCAGCAAGTGACTAACATCTTTTTATGGTCATTCATTTACATTGTCAAAATAGGAAACATCTACTTGAAATGGAGTGGCACTGTATGTGCACTAAGAACCAGTTTCAGTCACAATTTACCAGAAATAAATGCTTGGAAGGATTTCTACTTATGCTTCAGGAATGTAATGTAAAGTCTTCTTAACTTAATCATAACTTAATCAAAGAAGAAATCATGACAACTATTACTAAGAAACAAACTATGAACTGGCCTTATGCTGCAGGAACAAACACAAGGATGGATTCTCGATGCTGCAGGAACAATATAAGACTGAGTTTGCGATGAAACCTTCAAGAATGAAATATAACTTATAATCAACAGGAGATAAATAACTAACTACAGATACTCACTAAGTGGGCCCCCTTAGCAAGCAACAACCAGTTTATGCCAGAATTGAACTCAAAACTTCAACTTTTATTCATAAACTTGGAATCATATACATTGATTGTTCTGCTTGTAAGAAAACTAACACAAAACATTGATTCTCATTATAATACTAACTTTAACACACTCTATTGATCACTCACGCAGGAGGAACACTTATTTATATTAGAAAATAAACTAACTACCTAACTCTAACAGAGAAAGACGTGGACATAAATGCACCCTGAAACCGAGGAACATACTTCTCATAAATCAAGTCATATCTATTCAACACGATTCAGAGAGAATTTAGTATTCCACTATTCCTAGATTAATGATCATTTAGATTTCCTCCCAACGACCCGGTCAGAGAGTCTTTGTTGTAACACCTTCCTTGATGTCATGCTAGAAATGGACTTTACTACAGGGCCGAGATCTGTTGCACTTTGACTCGTTCATGCTTCCTTCAACAACCTGCGATGCACATGGCGACAGAAGCGAAAGAAAGCATGTGTGGTAAATAACACAATACACATTCATTAATCACATATTAAATCCATTTCATTATCCAAAAACCACATGCATTATATCAGTCATTTGGGAGGTCAAACAAGGCAATTAATATAGACACATAGAGATGTTAAGCTGCAGGAATATAGGAATGTGTTTCTATAGGATACTACCCTATTTTAGATAAAAATCCTTTAATTAAAGAGTTAAAACAACCATCAGCAATAAGAGTATGGGTATTAAAAATACATCATAATATTCAAATTATGAGCATATTTTGAGCTCATCAAGTGGTACTTTCATTTTGGACTACTATATAAATCTTTTGTGATTGTGAGTAAATTTCATCACTTTTCGGGCATAGATGTCCTATACTGACGTATTATTTATCATTATCCTCATGATGCATAAAAACCGGCAAGGTCTAGAAGGTTCTTAATTGCATAGAACGCCGCATGTATAGGTGCCCGAAAAATATCTCCCCAGAACATGAGTAAGAGCCAATTTTTTTAGAAGCCACCCTATTATCCAAAACATTCTTTGAAAGTGGTGAATTGGAATTTACTTTTGAGAAGTTACTTTCCAAGTCCAACTATATGCTTGCACCATAAGTTCCATGTAAGATAATCTCTTTGAAGCATGAGGCAAAACCACCTAAGAGAATGGTTTCACTCCACTAGGGTTGTAATTGATTGTCAATGTTAAACTTGCCCAATTCAATTCAAAAAATAATTTGGAAATCAAATTTTTTATTTGATTTAAAGAAAAAGAACACATCAAAACAAACATTGAACATGATGGTCAAACCACAAACCCTTTGACTTGGTGTATGCTTTTGAGAGAAGCCCCTTATTTGCACTCCTTGGAGAATTTCCTTCAAGGTTTTTGGATATTCAGACTTTTGTTTCAAGTTACATTAAATCAAAGTAAATAATAGGGAACTATGGCTTGCGTGTTGTGATTTCACAACTTAATCTATAGACATTTAGGCCACATGAAGTCCATGCTTTTGATTCAGTCTAGTGTTGTTCTATCATTTTCAGTACTCAAGAACACAGAGGTTACAAACTGCCATTCCAACTCACAATATTTTTGTTGACACTTATGGGAAAAAAAATTGAAGTTGTTTATAAGGTCATTGTTCGAACAAAGAATTTAAAAAATCAGATTGGTCATAGAGTAGACCTCTCATCCATTATTCCCATACTTATCTGAAATCAAAATTAATAAATAAACACTAGGATCATTCCTTCACTTAGATGTCTATGATATCAACAATTACTTGGAACATGCAGATAGTTCAAGTATTTTTCCAACAACATATCCTCTAGACAAGGAAGTGGACTATCGACCTTAGTTCTTCAACATTTTGATTTCCAAAAAGTAGCCACATTCCAAAACAACACTCAAACCTTAGGGTCTTGAGCTTCACAACAACCATCCCAAAACACCATTACACTTTATGAGCATCTGGCATCCAACTGCTCCCATTCAAAAACATATAAAGAACATGGAATCCAACAAAAGAATTAATAGTATCCCACCAAGAAACCCCGCAAACAACGGAAGAGACCGATGAGGAAAAAAACCAAGTGACCTTATGATAGGCTATTGAGTATCAAAACATCCCCAAAGCATGATGATCTATTACCCAAATTACTCTTATCAAGGGTCACAACATCAAATAGGGCAACAACAATAGGAATTTCAAAATTACCATCAAGGAATAAATCCAAAACATCAAATTTCCTAGATAAAATTGAGAGATATCTTGAGGAAAATAAACAAAATCAAAATCTGGTGTATCACCAATGCCATGTGCAAAGTTGAAACATTACATATCCAAAACAAACTGACATTATTCCACAAACACCTTAATATCCACATCATCAACGCTTCCAATATCCACAATATCAAGAAGTTTTGCAATACCAAGGTGTACCTCAAGTGCAATATCAAAATATACCTCAAACACAGTATCAAGGAGTTACGCATAAAGAGAAAAACAATCAAGAAAATCTACACAAGAAATATTACCAACTAGGAAGGAAATTCACCCCTTTGGGAGAAATTTTAGAGGTAATCATGCATGAATAGTACAACATGAAGTTATCAAGATCAATAATAGTCCAATTTATGGTGAACCAAACTTTAAACTCCCTTAGTATAACAAGTACGAACAATGTGAGTTCCACAAAATCAAGGGTCACCCAATGAATAGATGTGATATACTCAAAAATCTCATCCAAGACCTCATTGATCAAGGAGAAATAGCTATTAAAGTTCCATCTACCAATGACAATGTCTCAACCTCAAAAGTTGAAAACAACGATAAAGAGCTATCTATCACTGATCACATTGATAATGTCTCTACATCATCCAGTGAGTAAGAGGACACACATCAAGAAGTTATTCCCAATCACGATCAAATTCAATCACCCAAGTCTAGCAATGATTCAGTCCAAGATATATTGATGTCACCCAACCTTGTGGTAGTACATATTGATGATTAAGAGACTATCAATCCAACACTTATGCCAAATGCATAAAATATAAGCCAAGAGCTATCACCCATATGCCCATAATTTGAGGAAATCCAAGGATATTTTATAGGAAATCCTTTCTTTGAAATTAATCCATGTCAAGAAAGTGATCCAAAGCATATCAAAGATGATACCACATAGAGTTAAGATCAAGAATCCCTATCATCAAAATACTACAATGACTTGGTATATATCTTCCAAGACATCCAAGGCTTTCAAAAAGAAGACATTCATATGCAAAGAACACATACATCTACCCATGAGATGCTTACTCCTAATGGAAATGTAGATGATCTTCATCCAAAATAATATTCTCATACTCTTGATATCATTACCATGGAACAAGAGTCACCTACTCTTCACATCTATACACATGATCAAGATATAGTAAAATCTATAGACCTATTAGAAAATCACCAAGAAGAAGCATTAAGATCAAAAACATCCTCCAGGCCGGTTGAAGACATCAAGCATGAAAATATGGAGCAGAGTATGTTAAAATTAACAAAGATAATGGACAATCCTAAGCAGTAGAGCATTAGGTATACAATAGTCAAAGAAGCACAAATATATTTTGAAGGGCCATCAGATTCTAATATTTCACAAGATCAAGTTAAAAATATCAATCAAGAAGTTGTCCCACATATAGAGGATTTTACCAATGAAAAAGCTATCACATTTGAAGATCCACAACTGAGAAAAGAAGGATCAACACCTTGTTTCCAAGGTAAGAGATATCCTATTGCAAATAAAATTTCTCAACATCAAGAAAAGGATTAGGCCTACATGAATAGGGTATCTTAGTACCAATGGAAATTATTAGCAATTATAAGCATCAAGGTCTTGGTTATTCAACAATTAATGGATCTAAACATATCAGTGATACCTCTATAACATTGGGGGAAACTTTATCTAATGCAAGCATCAACATAGAGAGCATGAAGAGTCCTTATGATAAAATTGTTACCAACACTACAACTAGCCATGTCATGAATTTCCATCCACACATATTTCAACCCTATGGTGGGGACCAACAACAAGAGAAAAAGTTATACCCAAGAAAGGAACAAGTCATTGAAGCAAAAGAATCCACAAAACAAAATAGACAAGCAAGATAAAAATGGATACAAAAGAAAAATCAAGAAAATTATCCCTATCAAACTCTATTAGTCAAAGAAACTATGGAGCAAAATCAAAAAGGGATTTGATCCATCAAAAAAGTCCAACAATGCAAAAGAAAGCTTCAAGAGCGACCTACAAGGTATATCAAGATGTTGGTCCCAAACAAATCTCCATATCCACCCATCACTTCTCATCACCCCAAGTTTGGAGAGTCAAAGGTTCCAAAATTTCAATCAATCCATCTAAAAATCATATCCCTCAATGCACTTTTCCATCCATGATATCCAAATCTCACATCAACCATGTGTTGGCATCAACTCTTTATCATAAGGACTCTAAGGGAACTCTATCGTGATGTGAACATCAAGGTAAGGTTAACTCTAGTATTGGAAAAGAAGACAAGAATTATCAAGGAAAACTTTCAAGTGCTCATATCTTAGCAAAACAACTCCTCCAAGTAGGATATCATTGGCACGTCATGAAAACAACAACCATATCAACACCAGCAACATCTACATCAACATCACTAGATGGTTCAAACATGAGAAAAAAATCATCACCATGATGAAGACTTGGTAAACAAGAGTCTTGTGTGACATCAAAAATAATAAATAAATAATCAAGAAAATAGTCAAGAGAAAAATGTCCTCCAGTGAAAAGCACTATGGTGGTGTTTTGGACAAGTACAATGATGAAAACCTAGAAAATAGGTGTCATGTGTAGAATCAAGAATCTACATACACCATTTTCAGAGTAAGCATCTTAGCCAATCCATAATAAATCCCATCCATTTTTATCCAAATCTAACTTACCTTGATCTTGACAAATTTTTGGTATACACTTTACACTTGCTTATGGAAAACATCTTGACATGGGTCACTATCATTGATCCTATCCTATCCAACATTATCTGAGCCATGAGGCATTGTCCAAAAGTGGCATACTCTATCCAAATAATATATCTTATCACAAGATAACCTATCATTGCTAGACACTAGGGGAAAGTACTTACATCTTGTTTCAGATTAAATCTTGATCTATGTCTTCTAGCTCACATTGTGATCCAAGAATTATCCAAACAACAAGGCGTGCCACATGGTACACTTCACAATTCATCCTAACAACAAAGTGTACCACCAATGCATTACCAAGGCAACCTTCAAAGATACTAACAACTTGTATTATTCCTTCACTCAAAAATTCTAAGATATCAATAGTTGCTTGAACCCCACAACTAGTTTGAGTAAGCTTTTCCTCAACATATCCTATAGAAAGACATGATGAAACATCAATCCAAGTTGTCAACATCTTATATCACCCCAAGAAAGAGGGTAAAAATCCAAAAAACAAGGTATACCACCAACGCACTACCAAGGTAACTTTAAAAGATACTGACAATGTGGGTTATGCCTTCACTCAAAAATTCTAAGATATCAATATTTGCTAGAACCCTATAGCTATTTCAAGCAATATTTTCTGCAACATATCCTTTAGAAAAAACACAATTAAATATCAATCCAAGTTGTCAACATCTTAAACCCCGGGCAAGAGGGTAAAAATCCAAACAAATGGAAAAAGCATAAAAAAATACAAAAAAATAAATAAAAAAAGCAAGAAAAATAGTAAAGAGAAATAAAATGTTCTATGAGTGAAAACCACTTGGTGGCACTCCTGGAATAGGTACTGTAGTGAAAACCTGGCAAATAGGTGCTATGTTTAAATAAAACTTGCATCATTATCTGTCAATACTATCCACAACATCCACCCATTCATTTCGTAATAAGATAGTGTATCTAACCATGGTTTGTCACAAATTAAGGAAAGTAGTCTTGTTCAAAACTGGGGGAAACTTCCTGAGGCTAGTCATGGATTAGATCTTTGAACGTCCTATCATGGTCAGAAACATAAAAAGATCAAAAAATCTAAAAAACAACCAAAAAAAAAAAACTTGAAAAACATCAAAAGCAAAACATCGTGAGGTTATTCCTTCACTCAAACAGTCTAAGATATCAAAATTTTCTTGAACCTCACAGCTAGTTCAAGTAGATTTCCCGTAACATATCCTCTAGACACATAAGTGGAATATCAATTCAAATTATCAATGTTGTTTACCCAAAAATAGTTTATTATTTGAGTCAAATGGTCGAACTATGTGGTATCAACATGTACAACGTAGGAAAGGCTTGAAAACCCCCAAGACCCTAGGTTAATCCCCTTAGGTTTCCAACATTCTTTATTTCAACTTTGTCAAAAATACAAAATCCAAAAAAAATTCAAAAATTCAAAATCCAAAAACAATAAAAAATACAAAGATCAAAAACATTACCAAAACAAGAAAGATCGAAAACACTCAAACAAAGCAAACTACGAGCCTCTTCATGTACAACGTAGGCAAGGCTTATCTTTGATGAGCTCCCAAGGCCCTAGGTTAGTCCCCAGAAAACAACAAAAAAAAAATCATAAAACTCAGAAAATCAAAAGATCCCAACCCCTTCATCACAAATACGCAACAAAACATCACCTATAATAAAAAAATCATTACATTCACCGTTTGACAAAAAAAACAAAGAAAACATCAAGAGTTGGATAATGCATATCATCAATATTTATTCTAATTAACATCATTCCTCTATCAAATCATCAACAATTCTTCTAAGTGAACCCTGCATAGCAATATTATTAGTACCATTTTGCATCCACAATATCATTAGTACACATCATGTATGGATAATTCATTTATTCATACCAACACCATATATAAACATACATAATTATATATTGTCATCACATAGGCATAAAACGAGGATGAATCAAAGAAGGTATATCTCATTTATATCATCATCAAAAAAGAGAGTACATCATCATAAGTGTGATAGGATATACAAAATCATAATGTCTATATGAGGCATCTACTAGGCTGATGAATATATATATATATACAAAACCATGTCTACAATAGGCCTCTAACCAATAAACAACATGATGAACAAGTACAAAAATTAATACCTCGACAGGAACAACAGAACCCTATAGACCACCAAACGATCTGGTTTTCTCACAGACTAATCACCTACACCACCACCTACACCACCAACTGTGCCATCACCACCATCGTTCACAACACTAGGCTCTCTAAACCATGGACGTCAAGCAATCCTAGGAACAACAACCTCATATAGAGTCTGATAGTAGGTAGACCTCTGTAAATAATTATCACACTTTTCCCTAAGACTATCTCTCTCTATAGTGAGCAACTGTGCAAGAGCCTCTACAACATGTCATCAATCATTCTCACTATGAACCCTAATCCTAGACCTACACAAACATAGCAAACGAACATAATATTAGATCCATATGCAAGTTAGAACTAGGATTCCCCATGAAATTCGGTTACGGGACATAATAACCCGGCTAAAATAACCCTGGACAGAATAACCCGGTCATAATAACCCAGGGACAAAATAACCCACGGTCATAACAACCCAAGCCAATATAACCCGTGGTCAAAATAACCCATGGATAAAATATCCCCATAAGAATATAAAGAAAGGAAAACAAAATTTATAAATTACATGTATGTTGCTAAAAAAACTTTATTATTCAAATTTTCAATTAAAGTGTCAAATTATGAGCGATGCCTCTTATATAATCTAAAATGTTATGGTTGTCATTACCATCAACCAATATTTTTAGTCTTTCTTTGAGTTCACGATATTTTTTCCTACTTGGTTTCCCAGTGTATCCAGACATATATTTCTCTATTCTATTCTCTTGGAGACTCTGTTCTTTTTTCACTGCTTTGATGAATTTCTAGACTGAGCTATGTGATGCTTGAAGCAATTCACTAAATCCTGGATCACATCACCAAATTTTGTTTGTGTCGTAGTAAAGCATCGACTTAAACATTTATTTTTAAAATATTCCACACAACACCAGATCATTTTATTGATGCCTTGTTGATGAAACACAAATGTGTAACCATCTATAATAAGTAAATTCTTGTTTTTTTGACTTGTTAAAAACTGAAGAGGCATTGTATATATTAAAAATTATGAAGAATGTGTTGGTTCCCTAAAAAGTATATTGATTTTTTGTACTCTTTTAGAAAACCCTAGGAAAATTTAAAATAATGTTCAAAAAAATATATTACAAAATATCTTCTTTTATGAATTTGGATTTCTCCTCTTCTTATCACTCTACACACTCTTACTTCTTCTCCCCTTCTTCCTTTCTTTACTTCTCTTAATTCTACCATTTTATATATCTTCTTAATGCCTTTTCATTTATATCTTTTCATAATACCTCTTAATCAACTTATTCCCACAAAATTGCCTTTATTTTCATAATTATTTACCATTTTATAGGTTATTTAAGCATATTAAAGGTGTTTTAAGGCTATTTTAGGGGTATATAATGGACATATGGTCTAAAAATGACCTAAATAGCCTCTATGGTGCCTCACAATCATATTTATAATTTATTTTATGTCATTTCTAGTTTACTAGCTTGATCTAAAATGACCATGGGTTATTCTGTCTATGGGTTATTTTGACCATGGGTTATTTTGTCCATGGGTTATTATGACCCTGGGTTATTTTGTCCTTGGGTTATTTTGGTTGGGTTATTCTGTCCAGGGTTATTTTGGCCAGGTTATTATGTCTTGATACCATGAAATTCATCTACAATGCTCAAAATAGGAAAGAAATGAAGAACAAAACAAGAAAAGCAATTAAATCCTATTTAAGTGTGCAAACTCTCAATCCCATGGGGGAATTGGTGCCAATTTGATGTGGAAATTGGCCCTTTCCCAACTCCTTTGCAAGCTTGATGAAGATTGATCCACTTGGTGATGATGGAAAATGTGCTTCCTTGATGAAATCTACAATAACCTAGCAATGATGATGGAAAATGCTATGGAAATAGCTGAATTTTCTCTAAATGTGAAGATAGTAACTTTTCTCTAAGTTGTGTATCTAAAATACAAAGGAAATTCTCTTATTTATAGATTAAAGAGATGGAGGATGAGGGAAAAGGGATGAATGTGGGATCATTCAACATCCAATGGCCAAGTGCCACTTGTCAAGATGTGAATGGAGGAAGGATGAGCACATTTTGATGAATGTGCACAATAAATGATATTAGATGGAATTTCAAATTTGTGAAATGGCATGTTAGAGGGAGAAAGGAATGAATGAAATGCCACTTGGCTCAATGCACAAGGACATGCAAGAGGAAATGAATGCCTTGTTGGAAGGACAAATCCATTTGGAGGGATTTTCAAACTTGGAGGAACATTCCCTTTTGATGCCATGTTGAAAGTAATTAGGGGAATTAATAAATCAAAGAAATGATTTATTGGTGCAAGTTGCAAAATCTAGAGGATTTAAGTGATTAGGATTAAATTAATCAAGATTTGATTAATTTAATAGGAGATTAGTTGATGTGACAATTTGATTTATTTTTTTGGATTGATTTAAATCAAAGTTGAGAGGAATATTATTTAGATTTAATTAAATAAAATATTTTGATTTATTTAATTAAATAGAGATGATGTTATATTAAATTAAATACAAATTGATTTAATTTAATAGAATGACTTTAGGGATTTAATCAAATAAAATGAATTATTTAATTAAATAGATATCATAGGGTTAATTAAATCAGATTGATTTATTTAATTAACAAAAAGTGATGAATTAATTAGATAAATTTGATTTATTCAATTAAGGGATGAAAGTTGATGACTAGCGAAGAAGATGATTTAGGACGAAATGATATTAGTAATCAAGATCAAGTGTGTTGGTATTTTTTTCATAGCTAGATTTTTCCCCTCTTTGAAGTAAATTACTCGCTACATTGGTTCAAAGAATAAACTATCTCAATCAAAAAATTTTAAAAAATGATTTTTTAAAATTACCCCATTGTTGCCCTAGTGAGAAGAAATATGCCGATATATTGCCCCCTTGAGAGATCGGATGAAAAGTTCAATTTTTGGGTGATCTCGCAAAAAAAGAGGAAAAGTTGTCTAATGGGTTGGAAAATGTTTCAAGATGTCAAAAACATGCAACAACGTGAAAAAATGACACAAAATGGCCCTCGGTTGGGTGAAAATGGGATCGGGGGTCCAAAACCCTAGCTGGACGGCTAAACGAGGTCAAAAAAACCTTAGTTTTCATGCTTAAATAGGCCTCAAGGGACCACTTCCAGTTCATATGCACACAACCTTTTGAAATTTCTACGATTTGAGCTCTAACCCCCACAAGAGATGGCACAACAACCACTTCCACAACACATCTTGGAGTCAGTATGAGTGTTCCAGAGGCTACCTAGCGCAAGAGCACTAGTGAGTCAACTTGACCTGACCTTTCATTTCATTTTTCTTGCACATTTATTAGCTTATAAAGTCAACTTTAGGTCAAGTGGTCATGTATAGCACCGCTATAGACTTCTTTTCAACACCATTTGATGTTAAACTATGCACCATCACAAATAGCGATGTGACATCACAATTTGGAGTTAGGGTTTAAACTCCAAACTGAACCACATATGAATACAGTGTTGCGGTGAGCCACTTTGAAATTTAGGTTTTAGGTGTCAAAGTCAGGCGTGCTCAAACTACACCGCGGGGGTAGAGTTTGGGGGTCTAAAGCTTCCAGTGGCACAATTTGGAACTTCTAAACTGTGTTGCAATTGCAAACAATGACGCATCGGCTATTTCAACCATGAAAACTTTGAATGGGATTACAATTTTTTACAAAACTTGATGACGTGACTTTCTTGATGCACAAGGAGACAAAGATTCTTCATTCATGCAAGCATAGGTCCTCTATACTTGGCATACTAGTTAGTATGCATGAGTGGCTCTAGGAGCACCTGGGGGTGATTGGAGTTTGGTGCATTTCCTATTCACTTCCGGTGAGGACACATTTGGGTATGATGATAGCGCTCATAGAGCGATGGCATAGTGAGATGTCATCGTTTCACTTTCTGACGAGCGAGGCCATAGTGACATTGGAGGACATGTGGAACATTATTTGTTTTCCTATCCATAGTGAGCAACTTATTTATGACATGGATGTTAGGAGAGATGCCTGCCATGACGTGATGGGCCTTGATCAAATCATTTTTGTAGAGGGCTAGATTGAGTTAGAGCATTACAATCTCATTGTGTCACCATTTTGCTTGGTTGTAGCAGTTATCATTTTAGGTCTTGTGGCACCAAATCGGTGAGGCCGATACTTTATTCTAGGATGGGGGCTCACTATGGAGTAGATGGTTCAATGAAGGGTATGCTTTGCGTGGGGACTAGTACTGTTGGCATCTCTGTATCGATATTTAAATGAGTTTGCATACTGTGATGGAAAAGCCATCGGGGCGGAGGTCACACTCCTCTAGATTTGGGCCTAGGAGCACATTCAAGTGCTCCATATGAGAGTGATAGTAGCTGATATGGAGCCAAACAACCCAATCATCTAGAGGTATAGGGGACAACTTTCCTTTACTCGCATGATCCAACACAGGATCCCTCACTAAAGGAGGGTCATTGATGATATGAGAGCACTCACATGGTGGTCATACCTTGGATGGTCAACATGGTACGATGAAACCTAACAGCTATTTTTCACAAGATAGGATAGACTGATGCAGGGCCGAAAGCACACCATGGTCAAGAGGTACTTTCCTGGCCAAGTTCAAAGATAGTTTAGAGAGCCACATGATAGACCTAATGACCAGTATGTTGCCATATTTGTGCATACTATGAGGGAGGCCAGGTTGTGGCCATGTTGTGGCCATGTGATCAAGGCCAAGCCGACACAGGGACTACCCAGGCCTACAGGGATTGGTTCAAGCCACCTCTCACATTGACAATGTTGAGGACACCATCAGCACGACAAAGAGCTAAGGGCAGAGCAGCTAGACGAGGTCAGGTCCAGGGAGGCTGCAAAGATGGGGATAGGGATGGAGATGGGGGTTGAGGAGGAGGTGGGCCACATCAGTAGCCAAATCGGGAAAGGGTTCAATAGGATGCCCCAAGACAAGATCCGAACCAAGGGTGGTAGGATGCCCCAAGATAGGATTAGGACTAGAGGCAGTAGGACCGGGACAGACAGGCGAATCATCTACCTCTAAGAGATCAAGAACCTCCACTGCCATCTCCACTTCCACCCCCACTTGATCAGAGGGATGCTCATATACAACAGTTGTAGGAATAGGTCTAGGCGCTACAAGGATAGATTGTTGCTTTGACAATAGAGAGAGACCAGTTGCGGACAAAGTAGGATCAGGTTGTCCAACAGAGATAGGTTGTAGAGCTCAGGGCAGCACAAGATATGGATCATTGGCAATAGCTTGAGAACATCGCCGCATCTTCCTCCTGGAGCTCAGTTTCTTTACAGGTGTACAGGGAGGCAGTCTGAGAGGCTGACTACTACAGAGTTCATTATCATCAGGTCGTGCCTCGAGCATCCCAAGTCCCAGATTTTTCATAGTAGACATGGTATATTATTTTGATGATATATATATGAGATGAGATGATTTGATCCGATATGATGTGTTCTATTTTATTTATGCATGACTTGATGTTTTTACTTTCTATATGTGATGCAATGATTCTATCTTATGTGATGATGATAAAATGTGATGGATGTGATGTTATGATGTGATGTAATGATTTATGGATGCATTTCTTTTTCAGTATCTTGTCTATGTACCTTTGATGATGATGCATGTAAATGTTATGATATGTGAATGCTTAGATTAATAGATCTATATTATTTACTTAAAGGGTGATAAAATGTATGAGATGTAATCTTTTTCATTTCTCATGTATGATATGGTGATGCATTTATGGATGTTATGATGATGCACATGATATGATGATGTGCATGATGTCCATGTGTTGATGTATTTAATGATAATGATGCTTATGAGATGATGATGATGTAATGATGTGTATGTCATGATATGATGCCCATGTTATGGTAATGCAAACAGATGATATGTATCTATATGATTATGTAATGGATGAAAATGAGTAATACCATGATGTATAACTTAATAATGCCTATTTATATGATATGATATGACATATATGGTATGCTTACATGATGATGTAATTGATGCTTTGATGATGCCTATGATATGAGTTAATTAATGCCTATGTGATGGTTCCTTCATGCTTATGTAATGAATGCAAATGTATGGTTTATGAGATACTTAGAATAACCAATCTATATTATGCAAATGCAATGCATGTGGTATGATTAATTATTTCTATGTGATATGATATGCATTATGTAGTATGCTAATGATTTATGGATGAAGGATGGATGCACTGGCAATGATTTGCGATTAATTTTCATGGTACCATGTTAGCGCGGAAAGTAGATAGAAGAAAATAGGAGACTCCAACAAGTTCAAAGATGATGATAACAATAATGATGATGATGATGATTTTCTTACCAAGGAGTTGGGACATTAAAAGGGCCATTTACCTTATGTTTGATAACACACGTAAGCACCATGCACCAAGGTATAAAGAACCGGGATGGTGTTGCACCTAGTGTGATGGACTTTGACTCGACAATCAAACAAGAGTACTCTTGTTCACACCTGACATACAGAACCTTATTCAAAATTTAGTTCAGATATTCCAAACATCTCAGACTGAAACATAGAAAGGCAAGCCTTCCTATGTGGTCAACATGATACCCAAAACATCCTCCCTACACCTAAACAAATCACGCATGACCAAGGTTATATTACAAGAATATCTAACAAGCACAACAGATAAAAAGATAATGATCATTTGCCTGTTTCTTTCTCTCTAAATCCCTTCATTTGGGACATCATCAAGAGGTCATTGAAATGAGTACAAAAAGATAAATCAACAAGAAAAAGATCAAGTAAACCAACAAGCTAATGTTCTTCAATATTGGTAGCCAAGACTAAACTATGGTGATGCTTGATGTTGATGTCCATTGTAGGAAGGATGCATCCTAGGACATGACGATACCAGATGATTGATTTGGGACTGATTTGGATGATAGGCTATTGATACCAAGAGTTGACTAACTTGTTTACATACTGACCTAGACTTGAGACTTTTGACATTTGAGTTTTCACTTTTGAACTACTAGACTTGTTTCAAATTGTTTCACCAAAGGTTGAGGGCGACGATTGATTTATTGTGGGTGATGTTTATTGTGGGTGAAAGTGATATGAGACGGATGGATTTTTTCAAATATTTGGATGTTTTTGGAGTTTTTTGAAATATTTTTGAGGCTATTTTTGGTATTTTCGAGATTTTACAAATGTTTTGATTTTCAAAATTTTCAAATGTTTTGGGGTTTTCTGAGATTTTGACCAAGAGATTAACCTAAAGACCTATCCCAGGGGCCTTAGGGGCTAACCAAAGATTAACCTTGCGTATGTTGTACACACAGAGACCATGTAGTTTGACTGACATAGACTCGATTATTGATGAGATATGGACAAATGGATTGCTAGTTTATTATGACATAATCCTAAAGGACTGACCTAAGTGTCTTGGGGGATGATCAAAGATCAACCTTGCCTACATTTGAAGCTCAGATATGATGTAGTTTGACAAGACAACTTTTTTTTTTTACTTTTCAAATGACCTTTTGACCTGTTTTTGGATTTTGATATGTTAAGAACTTTTTGGGATTTTTTGATTTTATGATTTTTTAATTTTCAAATGTTTTTGGATTTTTCGATTTAGGGACCTCAAGAACATACACAAATCTGATTTGATGAGAACATTCCCCCAGAATGATGTAATAGACTACTCTGATATAGGCACAAAAAACTAACCTTGAGAATGGGCCAAATAGTACCAAGAGGGATCATGAGGTGAACATAGGACCAAGCTATGGTGTAGACACGAGTGGATGATGGATGGAGATAGATGGATGATGGAAGCATGATGGATGGATGATGCAGAACAATCCATGGAGATCCTAGTGGATAGAAAGTGCTTATTTACACAAGGTACACCTATTTGCCAAGTTTTCACCAAGGTACTTGCCCAAAGAGCCACCAAAGTACTTTTCACTAGAGGATGATTTTTCTCTTTACTATTTTTAATCCTCTCTATTTTTTTGGATTTTTTTCTTTTTTTATTTTTTTGTTGTCACCAAGATGCCTATTTTCTAGGTTTTCATCAAGGTGACCATTTTTTAGGACATTTTTTTACTTTTTTTTTGTATTTTTTGGTTTTACACCCTACAAGATTAAGCATAAAACTTTTTGAGGTGGCAGTTGTTCATGGGCTCCTGTAGAGGTTCCCCTTTCAATGTTGATAATTGATATGCCTCTGACTTGTAACTTGTTGTGATAACAAAGGGTCCCAATCAATTAGGTTCAAACTCTCCCTTGCTATCTGGATTTGGAACATTATTTTGTTTCTCCTTCAACACAATCTCTCCTACCTAGAATGTCTGACTCCTTATCTTCTTGTTGTAGCTTTGTTTGAGTCAGTTTTCATACACTTACAGATGGTTTAAGGCATCCATGTGTCACTCATCCAACAATTCCAACTCATTTAGTCATGATACTTGATATTCCTCGTCTATGATGAGATTCTACAATGATATTCTTAGTGACGGGAGCTCGATCTCAATGGGTAATATGGCTTCTGATCCGTAGACAAGGGAAAAGGGGATGGCATCTATTTGTGTGCAAATACTGGTTGGATGGGCCCAAAGGGTGAGATTCAATTGGAGATGCCAATCACAACCAACATCATTGATTGTCTTCTTGAGGATTTATTAGGATGGTCTTATTTGTAGCCTTAACTTGGTCATTTCCTTGGGAGTAGTATGGTGTGAAAAAGTGATGTTGGATCTTGAACTTGTAGCATTGATCACAAACATCCTGATTCTTGAAGGGTGTCCCATTATCGGAGGCCTAAGGCACACCATAACAGAAAATTAAGTTGTTCGGGATGAAATTTGATATCTACTTTCCATCTATGTAGGTCATTAGTATGGCTTCTACCCACTTTGTGAAGTACTTAGTGGCGGTAATGATGAATTTATGCCCATTGGATAAGGTGGGGGTGATTTTTCCAATGAGATCAAGCCTCCACTACGAAAAGGGCCGAGGTGTGAAAATAGGGTGTAGCTCTTGAGTTGGTGCATGGATGAGGTCCACATGTTGATGACATTGTCGACACCTTCCAACATAGTCATGTGCTTCTCTTTCCATAGTAGGCCAATAGTACCTCGTCCTCAGCAATTTCTTGGCCAAGGTCATACCTCTTGAATGCGAACCACATATGTCATTATGTACCATGGTTAAGGTATTCAATGTCTCCTCAGAGTTTAAGCAATGTAATAGGGTTCCCTCAATGCTTCTATGGTAAAGGGTATCTAGTAGGATTACAAAACGGGATGCTTTCTTGACAAAGGCCTTCTTAAGATTTGAGGTTATGTCAGCGGGGAGGACTCCTATTCACAAGTAGGTGTATATATCGTGATACTAGGGATCACCGGGACCAACTATTTTGCACAAAAATTCAAACTTCGGTACCTTGAATGTAGGCACAAGAAGCTCCTCTATTAGAAATTCATGCTTCGGGACTGTAGACATCCAAATTTGACCACTCCCACATGGTCAAATTAGTCCCCTTTATTCGTCTATTTCATATTTCATCGACATTAATTAAATAATTTAATTAATTAATATTTCCCCTTTTCCTAAAGTTCCTAAATTATTTAATTTAATAATTAAATACTTTACCTTTCATCCCTTCTTTTCTAAATTAAATAAATATATCAATTTATTTAATTTGGCCATTTATCATTTTTATCAAATTTAAATTCATCTTTTCTCTCTCCTTGTCACATCCTCCATAACCCTCTTCTAATCTCGATTAGTTTAATTAATCCATGATTAGGATGTGCACACCTTTAATCAAGATTAATGTCACATCCTCCATATTTCTCCACTTGCCTCTAATCATTCATTAGTCTTCTTAATCACCTGTTTTCACAACTTTAATATAATACTCTTGATGTCTTTTGTATGTCCTCAGGTGGAAGTTAACCTTTCATAAGTGCTTTCTTTTTTAAGCCATGACTTCTTCCCTATGTGAATTAAAAATTTGCATTTATTCATTCAATGTTCCCCTCTTCCCCATGAAGGTTGTTGGGAAATTACAAATCTTCTCATAAGTCACATCACTCACATGGGACAAGGACTTCCTTTATGAGGACCTTGTCTTATCCTCAAGGTACTTCCAATCATGTGAATTTAAAATTCACATTTATTTCCTAGCCACTTCTCTCTTCCCCATGATGATTAGTGAGGAATTCTAAAATTCTTCACTTGTCACCATCCTTCCACATGGGGACAAGAACTTCTTTTTTGAGGAAATCTTCCCATAATCCCAAGGTACTTGCAAGTACCTCCACCTCACATGTCCTCCCTCCACCTCACATGTCATTTTTCCACCTCCCTTTCCACATGGAAAGATGTGAGGGGTTGTGAGTCCTCAACTCACCATAGCCCTTCATCTTGCCCATGTTGGCTAAATCTTAGCCATTGAAATCTCTAGAGATCTTTCCCCTAAAATAGAGGATTTGGTCTCATTTTTGACACATCACATTCAACACAATCACAACTTCAACTCTCAAGCTCAAACATTCAATCACTTGCATTAAACCTCCATTTTTGCACTTCAAGCTTCTATTGCATGCATTTTCACTTGCTTATCCAAATACCCAAATCTCTCAGTGCATTCTCCATCTAATCTAGATCACTTTGCATAGCATTTTGACTCATTTTCCATTAAGGAGCACACATCCAATCTACATCAAAGGGCCAATCAAAAGGATCAACTTGAACAAAGGTATAATCATTTTTTTATCTTTCTTTTGTTTAAGTTCAACTAGGTTTATCTTGAGGTGGTGTTGTGTTTATTTCTCCTTGTTTCATTTCTATTGTTTTGAATCTTTTAGGGTAGGAAATCACGCTACACACATTTCTAGCACACCTAGTGGGACCCACAAATAGGTCTACTCCTTTTACATTTTTTGTTGTTTTAAATTTTGCAGGTTTAGGTTACATAGAGGCAACTCCAAAACTGATAGGGCTAACCTTTCCCTCAACAAGGGTGATCTTGCCCTCGATAGAGGCAATTATGCCCTTGTAGAATTGCCCATTTGTGAAACAGGGGCAAATATTCCATTTATTTTCTAAACAAGTGATCCTGCTACTGACAAGGGTGACCCTACCTCTGAGAGGGGTGAGTCTTCTATCAACAAGGGTGATTCTTCCCTAGATAGAGGTAACTTTGAGGTAAAAATAGTAACTTAAAATTCAGTTCTAGAGTTTGTTTCTTGTCGTTGCTTTCGTACTGACCCCCTAACTTGTCTTGTCGGTGAATGTGCTTGGTTTCAATAACATTTGTGCAGTTGTTTCACACTTTTCAAAGGTTGGAGGTTAAAATTTCTAACATATTTGTTGCAGGATGAGTGGGCCAAGACCCTTAGTTAGCTTGTTTGTCTGTCATTTTCATACTAGTTAGGCACATAGATCTAATTAAGGGAAGTCAAAATGTTTGTTTGTTGTGTTTGAAAGTGGGCTATTGATGTATCCAATCCCCTTGTGACATTTGGTGATTTTTGGTGAAGAGAAATGATAGCCCACTTAGTTCTTTGTGTTACCTAGGAGGCACTAGATAGTTCAAGATTTCCCCTTGCACTTTGTGTGAGCCAGGGGACTAGTCAAAAATGTTTAGTGTCCTCTTTTTAGTGGGACCTGCTTGGGGATTTCATCACCCCAAGGGACGATCCCAACGACATGTATTGGTGGGATATATCAAGGGGGGAGAGCCAAAGTTGTACCCAAATCCAGTCACGTCGTGTTTAGCGAAGCGTAGAAGCTAGAGTGATACCTAGATAAGACGTGAAGAGTTGGTCCAGGTTTCCAATACCTCGTTGGGGCTTCTGACTCACACTTATGACTGGCTTGTGTTCACAGTTGTGCCTCACGTACCGTGCGTATATTGAGGACTCCCTAGATCACCTTGTTCAACCTAGTTAGACGACCGTGTTGGCCATCCCCTCTTACAAATCTTAGGATTTTGCTGCTTGAACTGTCTTTTTTGTGTGAAACCAGTGCATGTCTGTTTAGTTGAGTCAGCCTTAGCTCTCGGCTTTTTTTTTTTGTGTTTTCTATCCTTTTCCATAGCCATTTTTATCCAAGTTAAGTCCAACTCAACTAATAGGGGTGATTTTGCCTCTAACAGGGGCAACCCTACTATCCACAGGGATGACCTTGCCTTCTATCTAAGTCATTTCACAGTCTATTCTTGTCAAAATTTCCCATCTTTCACTAAATAGGCAAGTCTTCCTCTAAGAGGGGTGATTTTTCCTCTGATTTGGATGACCCTGCCTCATACTTGGGTGATCTTGCCTCTGAGAGGGGTGATTCTGCCTCTGAGTTGGGTGACTTTGCAACCTAAAGGGGTGATTTTTCTCTCTGTCTAAGTCACTTTTCAGTCAAACAACCCATCACTTTTTCCTATTTTATCAAAAGGGGTGATTCTTCCTCTGAATTGGGAAACCTTGCCTCATAATTGGGCGATCCTACCTCTGAGTTGGGCCATTTCACACTATAAACAGCTAGTCCCACCTTCCATTCAGTCAATCCATTTTTGGTTTCTCTATTATAGGAATCTATTTCTTGTTTAGAGGGTCTGTTTCCCCATTCGATTACTTTGTTTCCCCATTCCAAGCATCTGTTTTCCTATTCTTTTAATTCATTTTCCCATTCTAAGCGTCTATTTACCCATTCCAAGCATTTGTTTCCCCATTCTCAGCATCTGTTTGCCCATTCCATTAATCCATTTTCCCATTTTGATCATTCTTTTGCTCTTTCCGATCATCCATTTTTCCTGTTTCGATCATTCGTTTCCCCATTCTGATAGTCTGTTTACTAGTTTCGATCATTTGTTTCCCCATTTCGATTATCTGTTTCCCCATTCTAATCATCTGTTTTCCCATTTCAATAGTATTTTTTCCTATTCCAAGAGTCCATTTTCTCATTTTCAAAGTCTTTTTTCCCATTTAGAGAGTTGATTTCCCCATTCGGTGGGTCTATTTCCTTGTTAGGTGAGCCTGTTTTCCCGTTAGGAGGATCTGTTTGTTTGTTTTCAAATTTAGATAAGTCTAGAAACTAGTTGGGTGACCTTGCACTTAACCTGGGCTACCTTGTACTGGACTTGGGTGACCTTGCACTTGAGTTGGGCGATCATGCCCCCTAGTTAGGTGACCTTGCCCCCAAGTTGGGCGACCTTGCACCCAAGTTGGGTGACCTTGCACCCTAGTTGGGAGATCTCGCATCCTAGTTGGGGACCTTCCCCCCAATTTTTGTGACCTTTCACCCTATCTGGGTGACCTTGCACCCTGGTTGGGCGAGCTTGCCACCCAAATAGGCGAATTTTTCCATAAGAGACCTTCATCTGTTTTCTTGTCATCGCCATTCCTGTTCATCAACATTTTTTCAAAGTCATCATTTCCTCAATCGAGTCACATGGGTGCATCTTAGAACATCATTGGAGTCCATATCCATCATCAGTTCATCAATTCCAATCACCTAGACTTCATTTTAGGGGTTTTTATTTTTATGCAAAAACTTCTGGAGGTCATAACTTTTGACTCAGGTGTCCGTTTGGGCTAAAATTTTATGGGTGGTTACGTTATGAGGTGGCATGTGGATTCCCAACAACCCTTGATTTGTTGGCCCCCATTTCGGCACATTTTTGGGGCTTCAAAATTTCATCTTGACCCTCAAAATCGCAATTTAGTGTTTTTTTCCAGTTTTTGAAAAATTATTTTCATTAATAACTCAGAATGCATGTATTAGATTTAGAATGTTAGTTTGAAATTCATCCTACCTTATTTTTCAGAATTTTTTGGGAAAAAATTGGACACTCAAAGGTATGCCTGTGAAATTTCCTAAAATGGCAAAATTTGACAATGTTTGAAAACTTCCAAATCTGGCAAAAATCTGATTGTTAGCACCTTATGTCCTCTAGTTAAAACCCCTAAACTTGGTGTAGAATCAATCCCATCACATCCCCCAATCATCCTAATCTGAGCTTCAATCCAATCCTAATCTAATCTTTAATCTAATCCCAATCTGAGCTTAACATAAATCCCAATTTGGGCTTTAGTCCATTGCCATCCAAGATCTTCTCATATCGAAACAAATCTTAAGATCCCTTCTTCCATCTTCTTCCAATCCTATTTATCTTTTCATCACCTTTTCATTCCTTCTAATTTTTTGTTCCCATATCTTCAATCTATATCCATCTAATCTAACATCATGAATCCTTATCCTTCACCAATGCAACCAAAAATAGTAGTTAAGGGGAATCCTAATTACATTAATGATGATAGTGAAAGCCTTGTTGATCAAGAGGTATATGACATAGATCCCCTTGATGCTATCATTTCTATTGTAAGCTTTCCCCAAGCACCACCTAGAATCTAATCACTCATCCAAGCTATCCCATCACATCTTCCCCCACACCTACTAGCAATCCTTATGCTACCTTTGATAAGGGATATCCATTATCTTCCCCACCCACATCTCCATCATATCCTTCATCTAGAAATATTTCTCTTATCCACTACCCACATCCTCTTATCCCAATCTACCATCCCAATCTTCTCATCCTAATCTACCATCCCAATACTCCTATTACAATCCCCATCCATGTCCCCCTATCCTAATCTGCCTTACCAGTCTGCTCATCCTAATCCTATATTCACACCTTATATTAATCCCACATCCCCATCAACCTATCCTAATCCAACATCCACATCTTCCTATCCTAATACACCATCTACATAAACCTATCCTAATCAAACATCCCAATATTTTTGTCTTAATCAATTATCCCAATACCTCTACTACAATCCCTCACCCGAATCTTCTTATCCTAATCCACCACCTGCATCCTCTTGTCCCAATCCACCATCCACATCTTCCTGTCCTAATCCACCATCCCAATCTTCCCAACCAAATCCTCCTTCCCAATACCCTTACTACAATCCACTAGTTGCTTCCTCTTGTTCTAATTCACCATCCATATCCTCCTATGTCACTCCATCTTCCACTCCACCATGTCCTAATCCTCCATCTACTCCTAGCCCTACATCCAATCCCATTTCCCCATCTAATCCTCCACTAATACATAATCCTTCATATTCTCCTACTGCACCATCTAAGCCTAGACTATGCAAAATTCTCACTCCAAATGTCCTCCAAGGACTCATGACAAATAATACATCCCCAACTCCACATATTCAAGTCATGAACCATGCTGCCCCACTCCCCCATGTACATTCACTAGTGATGAGGCCCTTATCCATACCACACCTATCGTTAATGTTACCACCTCTAGCACCACCCAAACCATTGAAAAAATTAAACCCACCAAATCCATTGAACCCCCATCTCCTACTCTAAGATCCGCCAAGTCCATCAAAAATAACCAAACCCAATCACCATATTCTACTCATAGATCCACCCAATCCATCCAAGACACCCAAATCCAATCCACTCCCCCCACTCCTAGTATCACTGAAATCCATTCTCATGAACATCATGAATCCTCCATCCTTCCATCTCCCCCACTTTTGGAGTCCATCCAACATGCCTCCATTATCATGCCTCTCGGATAAGTCATGCCAAGAGCTTGATCCAAAGCATACCATATCCCCTCCTCCACATGAAGATCTTGTCATCCCATCTAGTCCACCTCAAGATCATAGTCCTCTGTCCATTCCATCCTATGATCCCCTCAACACTCATGATCCAACCACTCCATCTCATGAGCCCTTATCACCCACTACCACAAATCTAGATCATATCATGTCACCTAGTCCCTCTCTTGATCCCTTACCACTCACTCCTCCCAATCAAGATGTTGTTACCCCATCATCTCCATCTCTTGATCCTCCATCGTTGCCTAGCCCTACCATCCTAACACCATGTTTGTATCCCCTTGGTACTCTCACATTTATCCATGGTGGTTTCCTTGTAGAAGATGAATCAATCATATACCCCACCCATCCTCCTCCATCTAATAATGGACTCACATCATGTTTCCAACATAACAAGCACCCTACCATAGAGAAAATTCTCAAAAGCATGAACTATCAAGGAAAAGGTTTAGGCCTTCATGAGCAAGGTATTTTAGAGCCCATCCATGTCAAAGAAAATCTACTTACACACGGTCATGGATATATCTCTCAAGACTTGCAATCCAAAAATGTTGGTGCAACCTCTATACGTCCTCAACGAGCCTCCTCCAAAAGCATAATAAGCTCTTCCTATCACTCCAAAAAACCATTTGCTACCATCCCCCTCCATCGTATTACCTCAAAACAACCATCCATATTCCTCCTTCATCTTCCAAATCCATTTTGGGTCCTTCTATCCTTGCATCCACTATCTCCTATCCTTCATCTACTCCCTCTATTTTAGGTCCTTATGTCCCTCCATCCACCATCACACATCCCCCAGCTACTAAGTCCATTTTGGGCCCTTATATCCAAAAATCACCTCCTCCATCTCATCCTATTTATCCTTCCATCCATCCATTAGCTATCCATATCACCCAACATAAACATCTCTCTCATATTCCCTAATCAAGATCAACAAATACATGTACCTACACATCCTCTATCCAAATATCATCCCCAAAATCCAACCTCTATCACTCTACATCATCCATCTCCTCATACCCATCCCATTTCTATTAAAATCACTTTGGATACCAAAGTAAAAATGCATAAATCTAAACATCCACATGAATCTAAAGCTCCTCATGTCCCCTTAAAAATACATGTTGAAGAAAAGAAAAAAAAATCCAAAATCCAAATCAAACCCATAGGCCACAAAGGCCCACCAAAGGAAATATCAAAACCATGTAGATCCCAAACAAAAAAGATGCAATGCCTTCAAATGAAAAATCTATAACAACATCCAAAGTTGCTAATACAAAAACTAATCATATGCCCCCTCCATCCCCTAAATCTATTTTGGGTCCTTATGTCCCAAAATTCACTATCCCATCTCATCCATTATCCCCACATCATCCATCCACTAATCCTCACATCCTTTATCCATTGTCCTCTTTCTGCTTTTATCCATGATCTTTTCTTGAACTACGAGGGATTTGTGCTTTCACGTAGGCAAGGCTAATCTTTGATTGGCCCCCAAGCCCCTAGGTCATTAGGGTGTGTTAGTCTTGTGCCTTGTGTCTTACTTCCTATGTCATGTTGTCAAGTATGTCCTTATCTAGTTGGTTCTTCAAAAATGGTATCCACTCATATCAAGAGATATAATGAGTTTTGGAGTCTCCTGCATCATAATCAATCTTTTAGTTTAGTATCCATCTTTAGTCT
Organism: Sequoia sempervirens; assembly: GCA_007258455.2. Classification (NCBI taxonomy): domain Eukaryota; kingdom Viridiplantae; phylum Streptophyta; class Pinopsida; order Cupressales; family Cupressaceae; genus Sequoia; species Sequoia sempervirens. Next base: position 833,655,661 of record VDFB02281492.1, read on the forward strand.
CAATAGGATGCATCCTTCCTAACATACCTCATCAACCCATCCATCCTCTTGATCCTATGGCAAAGGACTTTGAAGTTGATTGTGATCTTTTGATACTTTTGGATTTTATTTATCATCTGAGCTCACTATCACAACTTGTCAAGGCCACCATGATCTATCATATTATGGTGTGTTTTGATTGGTTAACATAGGGGCATATCTTGACCTTTTTTTTCTTTTTTGTTATCTTCTTGGTTGTCCCACGTAGTACCCACCAAGATCCCTGAGGTCTTGTGTTACATTGGGGCATCCTTTTGTGCTTATGGTTATCCCAATGCTTAGGGCGACCAAGGTCTTCATGACTTTGGGGTGTTGGGATAGCCTTCTTGTCTATTGTGTTTGTTTTATGCATTATACGCTAATCCTCCTTGGTTTCACATACCATGGTACCTAGTGTCTTATGCTATCACAAAAATCAGTGCTCTAAAAATGGAAATTTTCATTTGGATTTCATTTCATGATCAATTTTGTTGCATTGCATCCATACCTAACCTATGACCTATGATTTTGGTTGTGCAAATATTCACCTCCCATATTCTCTTCTTCTCAAGATACATGTGGTTCTTGACAGGTGCAGTTTCACACCCATCTTCCCTTAATCTTGTAATGATTATAGGGAAAGTACTTGCCAATAAACTAAAGCAAGCATGATACACCTACCATTGACCCTCATCCCTATGTAAGCCCTTATTTATACTCGTGTTCATGTTTCATTCCATTTCACATTAGGCCATCTCACATCTCCATCCAATCTTAATCCATTCAATCTAACACAAACCATCTAATCACATCTTTGGTCTTGTTCCTAGCCTTGCTACAAGCCTTGATCCAATCATCATCACCATCATCATAATCAGGATGTATCCTTCCCTATCCTTTGGTGTTGTTTTGAGATGTATCCTTCCCTCATCAACAACACTTTCATCATTATAATCAGGATGTATCCTTCCATCATCAACAACACTTTCATCATCATCATTAGGATGTATCCTTCCATCATCAACAACACTTCCATCATCATCATCAAGATGTATCCTTCCCTATCCTCATGTTGTTTTGGGATATATCATTCCCTCTCGACAACACTCCATCCATCATCAACCCATTTTTTCTTGTATCTTGACTTGGGCAACACCACCTTTTTCCTGAAATCCATTTATGCTTCCCAATATCCTATCACTTATCATCCTCTCTTATCCATCACTTTGCATCATCTTCCTCATATACCCTTTCATCGCCTCATCCATTTCAAGAGCACACCCGTGTTCTTTTGAACATGTATGTCCTCTCAAGGGGGCATCCTTGATCCCTAACCTTCATCTTCACTCCCATCATCCTTATTCCTAGTCACTCCTTTGATGATTGGGACATCTTTCCCAATCTAATCATCTTCTTCCTAGTGCTATCTTTTAATCTTCTTTGAAATGATGCTACTTCATAACACCATCTCAAAGAGGAGCAAAATATAGACATCCAAATTTGACCACTCCCACATGGTCAAATTCATCCCCTTTATTCGTTTATTTCATATTTCATCGACATTAATTAAATAATTTAATTAATTAATATTTTCCCGTTGCCTAAAGTTCCTAAATTATTTAATTTAATAATTAAATACTTTACCTTTCATCCCTTCTTCTCTAAATTAAATAAATATATCAATTTATTTAATTTAGCCATTTAGCCTTTTTATGAATTTTAAATTCATCTTTTCTCTCCCCTTGTCACATCCTCTATAACCCTCTTCTAATCTTGATTATTTTAATTAATCCATGATTAGGATGTGCACACCTTTAATCAGAATTAATGTCACATCCTCCATATTTTGCCACTTACCTCTAATCCTTCATTAGTCTTCTTAATCACCTATTTGCACAACCTTAATCTAATCCTCTTGCTATCTTTCGTATGTCCTCCAAATCAACCTTTCATAAGTTCTTTCTTTTTTAAGCTATGACTTCTTCCCTATGTCAATTAAAAATTTGCATTTATTCATTCATTGTTCCCCTCTTTCCCATGAAGGTTGTTGGGAAATTCTAAATCTTCTCATAAGTCACATCACTCACATGGGACAAGGACTTCCTTTATGAGGACCTTGTCTTATCCTCAAGGTACTTCCAATCATGTGAATTTAAAATTCACATTTATTTCCCCAACCACTTCTCTCTTCCCCGTGATGATTAGTGAGGAATTCTAAAATTCTTCACTTGTCACCATCCTTCCACATGGGGACAAGAACTAGCTTTTTGAGGAAATATTCCCCTAATCCCAAGTATTTGCAAGTACCTCCACCTCACATTTCCTTTTTCCACCTCCCTTTCCACATGGCAAGATGTGAGGGTTTGTGAGTCCTCAACTCACCATAGCCCTTCATCTTTCCCATGTTGACTAAATCCTAGCCATTCAAATCTCTAGAGATATTTCCCCTAAAATAGAGGATTTGGTCTCATTTTTTACCCAAAATCACAGTCAACACAATCACAACTTAAAATCTCAAGATCAAACATTCAATAACTTGCATTCAACCTCCATTGTTGCACTTCAAGCTTCCATTGCATGCATTTTCACTTGCTTATTCAAATACCCAAATCTCTTATTGCATTCTCTATCTAATCTAGATAACTTTGCATAGAATTTTGACTCATTATCCATCAAAAGCACATATTCAATCTACATCAAAGGGCTAACCAAAAGGATCAACTTTAACAAAGGTATAATCGTTCTTTTATCTTTCTTTTGTTTAAGTTCAACTAGGCTTATCTTGAGGTGGTGTTGTGTTTATTTCTCCTTGTTGCATTTCTATTGTTTTACATCTTTTAGGGTATGAAATCATGTTGCACATAAGTAAATTTTGAGGGATTTCCAATAGGGATCAAATTGCCACCATTGTGTATGTTGCTATGTTGTTTGTTCTAGGTATCTACTCAAATGTGATCTCAATGAAGGACTCCTTAAGGCTTTCCACCAATTTCTTGTATGGATTTAGCTTGTCATCCTTAGTTTTATACTCATCATTTACTTGATTGATTATGAGTTGTGAATCCCAATATACTTTGAGAGCCATGATATGCCACTACACTGCTATTATGAGTCCTATGGTTAGAGCCTCATATTTTTCGATATTGTTTGTGCGGGGAAATGCCAATTTGTAGGATCTTGGTATGCAATCTCCCTGTGGAGTGATGAAAAAGACCCCAACTCCCAATCCATGTTGTGTGTAGGAACCATCAAAGTACAAATTCCAGTGGTTTTCTATGCTCAAGTTTAAGATGGATTCATCAGGGAACTCTAAAATTAGTGAATTCTCTGAATACATTGGTGCTTCTGCCAGTTGGTTTGCAATAGCTTTCCATTTGATGGCCTTCTGCTCTACATACTTGATATCATATTTTGATAGGATCATGACCCACTTTTCCATCCTTCCTGTGAGCATTGGTTTGGAAAGCAGGTATTTGAGTGGGTAGATCTTGGAAATGAGTTTGATTTTATGTGCTAACATGTAGTGTATGAACTTCTGTGAGGAAAACACCACTACTAGATAAGATTTTTCGATGAAGGAATAATTTAAGTCATGCCCTACCATGGTCTGACTGATGTAGTAGATATCCATCTCTATTCCATTTTCATCATGTTGAGCTAGGAGAGAACTGAGGGATGTTGTTGGTGATATGTAGAGGATTAGAGGCTTTCTTGGGATTGTAAGCATAAGCACTGGAGGTGTGAGCAGATACTTTGATCTTGTTAAAGGCCTGATCACACTTTTCATCCCACATGTATGCTACCCCCTTGTGGAGTGGGTGAGAATATGGAATTGACTTGTCTGCTAGCTAAGCCATGAACCAGTGGATGGACTGGAGCCTTCCTTCTAGACATCTCAACTATTTCAATGTCTTAGGTGCCTCCATCTCGAGGATTTCCTTTACCTCGGCGAGATCTATTTCAATGCCTCTCATAGACACAATGTATCCCAACAACTTCCCTGATTGTACGTTGAAGACACACTTCTTTGGATTAAGGTGGACTTTGTATTCCTCCATTATGTCGAAGATGGCACTCAATGCTACTATGTGGTCTCTCCTCTTTTTGGATTTTTTGAATATGCCATCAACATAATCCTCCATAGTCTTATGGATCATGTCATGAAATATTAATTCCATGGCCCTCTAATATGTTGCTCTAGCATTCTTTAGGCCAAACAACATCATGTTCCAACAATGTGTCCCTCATGGGCAAGTAAAAGCCATTTTGTGTTGGTCTTCTTTGGCTATCATGATTTAGTTATACCCAGAGAATCCATCCATTGATGAAAGCATCACATGTCCCATAGTCATATCTACAATCATACCAATGTTGGGAAGTGAAAAGTTGTCCTTGGGACATGCCTTATTCAGGTCTCTAAAATATGTGCAGATACAGATGCCCCCATGGGCTTTGAGACAAGTACCAGATTTGATACCCACTCTGAATAGTCGATCGGTCATATGAACCCTGCATCAAGTAGCTTCTTCAATTCCATTTTGACCAACAAATAAATTTTAGGATGCATTTTTCTAAGCTTTTGTCTAGCGGGATTTGATTTGGGGTAAACTACTAGATTGTGGAACACACTCTCCGAATCAAGCTTGGGAATTTTGACATAGGTCCATGCAAATTTGACCTTTCTCTCCCTTAAGAAAGAAACTAGAAGCTCATGTTCTTCTAACATCAATGATTCAACATAAAATGTGATATGTGGAGTTTCCTCTATTCCTAAGTTGACTGGGTTGCACTTCTCGGCTAGAACTATTGACTTTTCCTGATGTAGAGCACTAAGAGGAAGATTGAATCCTTCATCCTCGGGTTCCTCATAGAGGTTTTCACCATTGGATATGTCCTTTATTTTTACTATTTTTGGGTCAGAGAGTGCCACTATGTGGTTTTCACTCAAGGACCTAGAGATTATTCTCAATTTTTTGCTTTTACGACTAAAGGATTCAATCGTCTCCCCATAATAGGCTTGTGTGTCTAGTATAATGTCAAACCCAACCTTGTGATCTCCATATGGCACCATGTCCCACAGTCCCATGAATTCCAAGAGTGCCTCATCATTTTCGAAAGTGTCTAGAATTATCAGTTCTCGTTGGTTATAATCAACGAGTTGGGGGTAGACTAGGCTTATTTCATGGGTTTGATGGTTGTTGGTGTCAAAAGACAAGGTACTAATCATGAGTAGGGAGGTTTCTTTGAAAATCATAGGAAAATCAGTTATGGGATCCTCGTCACTACTACACACATCAGTTATGTCAAAGGTGAAGTTATGTATGACTCGACCTATGGATACATGTAATCGAAGGGTAGATGCTAATTATTGAGGGGGAATTTTGACCTTCTTAACCGAGGCACCTTTTCCAAGTATGGTCACCTTCAGAGGGGTACATCTAATACCAATATTTCTCATACGCGTCTCCAAAATGAGCGGTACTAGAAGTTCATTGTCATTTTGTCCAAGCTTTTTATTCCTGTCATAGCCCATGGAGAGAATCATTTGTAAGCCTTTACTACTATCATCCATAGGTAGGTCAGTTGTTGGTTTGTTGTCTTGATACAGGAGGTTTGATGGGTCCTCTTCTATTACTTCCTGACCTAGGTCTCCCCAACTCTTGAAGCTGGAGGAGCCTGCTGTGAAGGTTTGGGATAAGGAAGCATTATTTGACTATGGTCATCCTCGTGACCTAGGATATTGTGGTGATTATCCTACTACAAAATAATTTTTCATAATTGTATAATCCTCACACCTATTATCCTGAATAATGACCTTGATATTGGAGATGGCAAGGATGGTGGGTGTCTCTATCCCAAAAGTGGAGGTGAGAGTAGTTGGGTCCATGTATGGAGTTGAGAGACCATCATTGTTAGGAACTTGGGGTATTTTGTAATATTTTGCTTCCAGATTTTCACAATAGTAAAAGGGTTTAGGATCACTATGGACGATGACCTCTTGGCCTTGGTATGGAAACTTTACACACTGGTGGAAAGTGGAAGCTTCAACTTGCATCCCATGAATCCGGGGACACCCCAGGAGGATATTATAAGGCAATTCTGGGTCGAGGACTTGACATGTTGTTTCCATGATGGTCAAACCTACTTGAATAGGGAGTTGTATAGTGCCCTAAGACACTCTTTCTTGATCATCGTAGGCTCTGATGGTTATGCCTTTTCCTTTTTCAACAGCATCTTCGGAGAAGCCCAAGATTTTTATTAATTTAAGGGTACATATGTTCAACCCTACACTTCCATCCACCAAGACCCTTTTTACTTTGTTCTTATGAACAAAAGCCTCAAGATGAAATGCACGATTGTGAGATGGTTGTGTTAGAAGATCTTGCTCTGAAAATGTTAGAAGGTGAGGTTTAATGAGGTGTATGACCATATCTTGGAAATGATCCACATCAAGATTAGTGGGGAAGGAAGATGAGGCCAAGGCTTCTTCAAGAATCTTCTTGTGAGATGGTGAGATCTTCAACAACTCCATGTGGGAGATTTGAGTTGGGGTTATTTTCAACTGGTCGAGGACATTGTAGCCACTAGGAAGGAATCTTGGGTTGGAAGTGGGTGTTATAGGAGGCTGAGATGATCCCGCGATGGTAACTTTTCCACCTCTTGTGGTGACTCCGCAATCAGCCTGGCCTCCTTTGATAGTGATGACAGTGACCATTTCTTCTAGAGATGCGACAACATGGTTATACACATGATTCACACTTTTGAAGGTACCCTTTCCTTTATCATTGTTATTATTTCCCTTATTGTTGTTGGGCATTGGATTCATGTAAATCTTGAGATTTTGATTCCCTATTGGTTGTTCCACATTTATGATTTTGTTGTCAATGAGGTCTTGGATCAAGTTTTTCAACCTCATGCAATTGGAAATTGTGTGTCTCTTGATTTTGTGGAAATCACAAAGGTGATTTTCATTGTACCACGACAGTTTTACCAAGGGCTCTTGATAGTTGTCATAGGTGGGAACTATGACGAGTTTTTCCTCCACCAGTCTCTTCATGATGGATTCAATAGATTCCCCAAGGGCTATGTACTTTCGCTTGGGGGAATTTTTGCTTTGCTAAGGTGGTCTTCATTGATTGTCCACATTATTGACTATTTGGTTGTTTGGTTGTTGAGTCGTAGTGTTAGCTTGTTGATTGTTTTTATTGTTGGCTTGTGGTTGTTGAGGTGTTTGTATGTTTTTTCGAGGGGCATTGATGACAACTTTGGCATCGACAACACCATTGTTGGTAATGTTTCTATTTTTCGGCGATGTGAGAGGTTTGTCATTATAGCTAGTAGATGGGAAGATTTCTTGATAAGAAGGTGTTCTCCCTTGTGAGATAAGGGCTCATTCGATATTGAGAACCTTGGGGATCAACTGATAGTAGGTTGTGATGCATTGCATCTTGAGATGGAAGGACAAGATTTTGTCAAGATTTGCAATGATGGTGAACAATTGTTGTTCCTCAGGCATGTCCCATTTACTTCTATTGGATTTTGATCACCATCATTGCAAGAATGAAGCAAATGTCTCTCCCTTGGATTGTTTCATAGCTAATAATTCGTCTAGGGTCATATCCATAGCTATGTTGAAGGCATAGTTTTGCACAAATGCATCCACAATTTCCTAGAACTTTTTGATTCTTGAGAGACGAGCGAACCAGTCAATGGTGGTACCTTCCAATCTCTAAGGGAGCAGTTGCATTAGATAAGTTTCATCATATGCGACCTCCATGCAATGTAATTGGAACTCCCTGATGTTATCTTCAAGGTTTCCTGTTTCACAATATTTATCAAACTTTTGGATCTCAAATCCCTTTGGGAACGATTTCATGACAATGCTCCCATCAAAGGGATAGGGACACAAGTTCTTTGGTGGCTTTGTGGTTTTTCCTGATTGAAGATCAAGCACTTGTTGTGAAAGAAATTTGATTTGTGCTGATAAATCATCTTGAGGATCAGGGGGTGGGATGAAGGTGTTATGAGGTGGTTCAATTGTTAGAGGGATGGGTGGATTGATTGGTGTGTTGGTGGATGGCATTTGCACATTTTGTTGTGCCAAGTATGCTTGTAATTGTTGTTGTACCAACAACACTTAATGTTTGTCCTATTGTTTTTGCGCTAGTAATGCCTATTGTTGAGCTTGTTGTTGCACCAACAACGCTTGTTGTTGGGCTGCTAGTTGGGCTGCTTCTTGTTGCTCTTGGTATTCTTGCAATGCCAGCTAGTATGCTTGTTGTTGGGATACTTGTTCTTGTGTGAGGTATTGTGCTTGCGCATGTGCCTGTGCTTATGCGTGTGCTTTTTGGGAAGCTTGGTTAGCCTGAGCATGTGTTGCTTGTTGTGTAGCTTGCAGTACTTGAGCAACCTGAGCGGCTTGTGTAGCTTGAGCAACCTCAATGGCTTTCACTGTGTGTTGAGTGATTTGCATTTGTTATGCAACTTGGTATTGCTAGAGTTCATTTTGGTAGGCTTGGTGAGCTTTCAATTCTATGTCATACTGGCTTTCCACATTTGGATTTGGTGGTGGTGGTGGTGGATTTGGGATGTTAGATGTGGTGGTGAGTGGTTGAGATGTGTTTTGAGCAATGGTGGTGGATGGTGTGATTGAGGTGTTGGGTTCTTAGGAGACTATGTTTTGGGATGTTGGAATTGATGTCATTGCTTGGATGGATACCACCTATTGTTGCAATATCAGTGGTATATTCAAAGGATTATATGTGATGATTTGATTGGTGTTTAACAAATTTGCTTGAATTTATTCATTTGTGTTAGGTAAAGGGGGGAGTCTAAAACCAAGAATTGACATGGATGTTGGTAGTGGAGGTAGTGGTAGCAAAGGTGGTGGTGGAATTTGAACTGGAAGTAGTGGAAGGCTTCTTGGAATGAGTGATGATGAAGCCCCAAAGAGCCTACCTTGTTCAAATAAGCCTTCTTCTACCAATGGGAGCAAAACTTGTGTGTCAAGAGCATATGTTGGTGTTGCGTAAAAAGTGGACCAACTATTGGTGTCCTGAAAGACAAAGGGGGCATATTGGTGTAGGGGATCTTAAGGCATGGTACCTGATGTACCTGTGATGGTATTGGCGTTCAAATTTTGATTATTGACAAGGTGATGTTGTTGAAGGGCATGGAGTAATGAGCTTCCCCTGTTGACAATGGGTTGTGTGGTGGAAATGGATGATGTGGATTGCGTAATGGGCTGGACAACGCTCTGAGTGGGTGAGGTGAATGGTACAAGTGGCATAAAAGGCTTCTCCACAATAGTGCTTACATCAAAATCAAAAGGGAGTTTTGTTCCTTCTTTTTCCAATTCAAGCATGTATTGGAAGGGATGTAGTTTCATCATGGCTCTGACAATTCAGTGGTTGTCCAGGTTTTGAATCATTTCAGGGATCTCATCTTGGTTCATCACTGTATTGGTGATGTCTTCCACTTGCCCTTCTTCTTGGGGATCTTGTGTTATGAGATAAAGATCGGGTAGTGGGTTGCTAGGTTCAATAGGATTGATCTCAAGTGCGGTTTGACTTAGGTCACTTGAAGTTGATGTTTATTTGTTGTTCTCCATATTATTCTTGTGTTGCGATCTAGTTTGAACCATAAAATGAGGCTCAAAAGAGAAAATCTAGGATGATTAAGGATCAAAGTGTGATGGTGAAAATATGGGTGATTGAACTCTTAGAAGACCTTGAAGAGGATGCTAGAATTTTGGGACTTCTTGGATTCTTGGATTTTGATTTGTTTGATTTGATTCTTGGATTTTGTATTGGGTAAAAGCACAAAGTTGTGTCACACTTTATAAAGGAAACGGCCAACGTTGATCCAATTTTTAAACTTGAATCACTAAAAAGTGGCATATATGTTTTGAATTTTCAAACAATGTAAACTAGTGAAATATGTATTTTTTAGTATATTATATGTTTGTATTTTTTAAGAAAACATAAAAAATTATTTTAAACCAATTTTTAATAAATTAAAACCATAATTTAGTTGTTGATAAAATGCTGAAAAATGAAGTTGCATGGGACGTCAAAAATTTTATAGTAAATTTTTTTTTTTTTCTTTCAAATTTTTTGTGTGTATTTATAACTTGAAATTTTAGTGCATGGATATATTTTTTTCCCATTTTGATAAATATATATTTTTAAATAAATATTAAAATGAGTTCATCGTCAATTTTCATATTAAATATTTATCTAAAATAGAAACAAAATTATGCCATCTTAAAATAGATTCTTTTATCTAGTGCATCATATTTTTTTCTTTTTTTTTTTAATAAGTTTTAGTATTTTTCCTTTGCATATTAATCAACCTAATATTTTGTGCTGAAAACCTACTTTTAGTATAAATAAAATATAAAATATAAAATATAAAAAATAATTAAACTATTAAAATAAATATATTTTTGAAAACTAAACTTATGGATCTACAAAAGGGTATTTTTATATTTTTAAAAAATGTTGTTTACATTAGTAGGAGTTATTGAAACTTCAAGTTTTTCAAATAATTTATTTTTTTTGGTAAATTGGACTCAAAGTGGTGCTCCATACATTTTTAGCCAACAATTTTAGTTGAAAAAGTTGTGGAAGCATCTAACTTAGCTAGAATGAATCTTACTAGATCATATGTTTGACCAAAATTTATTTTTAGTTAGAAATACTTAAATTCAATTGTGCTGATAAGTTGGCTGAAAGTGTGACACAGCTTTGTGCTTTTACCCTATTCTTGGATTTTGATTGATTTGGATAATGAACAAATAAACCCCAATATGTTAGATGTTATCTATGGGATAAATTTTCTCACAAGATGATAATTTGACTAAGTGTAGGGAGAAGGATGCATCTACCCACACCTAACCAAACAAGATGATTTGATGATAATTTGACTAAGTATATGGAGAAGGATGCATCTACACATACCTAGCCAAACAAGATGATTTGATGTTGGAATCAAGGATTTTTTATATATGGATTTTGATTCATGGACTTGCCAAAAAATTTAGCATAAAGGATAGTTTCAAGATTTGCAAGAGTTGTTGGTGAGATGATTTTGATTTATGTTTGAAAGATGGATGAAGTTTGACTTTGATCCTATGTGTACCTAAAAAGACTCTTGTTTACAAGACCTTAGTTTTGAAGAATATGCTTTTCCCTATGTAAGATATTCAAACCTTTCAAAAAGTGTTGGATTTTGACAATAATAAAATGAGTACAAGTTGGGATTGTTACATTTATAGAAGTTAAAGGTCAATCTTTCCCTAAACTCGTAAATTATAGGCAACCTTTTCTTGTGAGCTTTGTAACTAAGACCCTTGGTCTTTGGTTTTTGGATCTTAATCTTGTGGGAAATCATTTGAAAGAACACATGTGTGGGGTTCAATTGTTCTTTATCTTTGTTTAGTGACTTCCTTTTACCAAAAACACTTATTGATTAGGTTTTCCCTCTAGATGTCTAATGTCGTAATTTCTTCTCATCCCACAAAGTCCATTGTGTGGAAATCAAGGAAATCAAGGAAAAAGTTCCCTATTGTTGACTTTAGTGAGAAAATTGAGATATAAATCCAAATGTTTAGAAGTCTCTTAGGATAGAATCCCTAGGACAAGCAATGACACTTGAATTTTGTCAATGATATTTGCTTCCTAAAGGGTTTGAAATTTGATGATGATGTTGAATTTTTTTTTTCCAATGTTTAAGATCAAGCAAAGTGTTTTGATTCCAAGAACATGTACGAACCCATGGATATTGAGACAATATTTGTTGAATCCCCAATTGGATAAATCTAGCTATGCCTAATTTCAGCGGATGATTAGATGCTTTACCACACTAGCTCCCCTCCATGGCACTCACTTCTATGGGTCAGCCAAGCATCAGTACCCATGAATCTCCCATAGCATACTTCTCAACTCTACTAAAAGTCATAAAAATGGGGTGTGGCTTCAGAATGACCATTCTTGCACCAACAAATAGATTAAGGTTTTTGGTCTTTTAAACAAGGGGTTTTAATGCGGGCATTCCATTCATGGGGGATCATCCATACGATAAGAGACCTTTGCTTCCCTTATTTTCGGAACAATCCTCGTGATACTTTCCTTTCCTTAAGTACCCACACTTATATCCCAAGTGGAAGTTGCTTGGCTTTAGTGTTTTCCCAATTGGGTCATTCCCTTAGGTGATTACTTTTTACCACAAGGTAGGCCCTCTAGAGATTAAAAAAGTGAGCAAGTACATCTGTAGTTCAATCAATCTTTGTTGAGAAACAAAGAGAGAAAAAACACGATATACCTAACTCAAACTCTCAATCTTTGTTCAATTTTAGAATCAAAATTGAAGTGTGAAGGAAATCACTTACACAACCTAATATCAACAAAAGCCTTTTGATTCTCAACATTGCCGTGAGGCGCGAGAGAAGCACATATGTATTTTAGATGATATTATTTTGAGTAAGTGATTACAAAACATAGATCCACATGTTCATTTTAAATACTCAAAGCAATGATTAGATTATTTTTAAAGCACCAAAAGGAAAGATGAAAGTTGTTTGTTCAATTGTTAACCTTAAACAAAATCTAGTAAGTTTTCCTAAAGTTATTTTTAAACCTTTTGTATTGTTTGTTTAAAACTCAAATTGAAACCTATTGAGTCCTAAAATCTTGAAGGGGTAAATTCCTTAGACATGGAATTATAATTGCTTCCAAAAAAGTTTCTAAAGACACTCGATATAATAGAGAAATGGCATTATACTTCAACTTTCTCCTTGCTCCTTCCTTGCTTCCACCTACAAAAAATAATTAACCCAAGAAAAATAGAGGCAGAAAATAGGCCAATAGCTCAAAATGATTCAAAAGCAAAAAAGAACATGTTGAAATAACTTGAAATTTGGTCTTTTTCCCCAGCCCAATGGCGTAACCCACATATGCATCGCAGTTTAAAGAATTCAGTGGTGTTGTATAGTGTCGCTAGGTCTAACAACAACACTGTGTAGCAGAATAGAGAGTGTGATTGCGGTGGTGTTTCTATCAGTGGCATAGTTTAGAGTTCAGAAATCTAGCACCAAGGAAATAGACCAATGTCACAATTTGGAAATTTGAATTTCTAGGTGGGAAAACTTCAGCGGCAATGTTTGGAGTTTGCAGTGTCGTTCTATGGCACTATTAGACTGATAACATCACTCTATGGCACCGCTGGACTTATAGAGGCACAATTTTCTCTAGACACAAAAAACCATAGAATTTCGTCAAAAAATGTGTTAAGAACTTGAGATTTTCCCTCCTTCTAGTGCCAAAATTTGAACCCTAATCCTAGACTTGCACAAACATAGAAAAAAGACATAATATTAGATCCATATGCAAGTTAGAACTAAGATTCCCCATGAAATTCATCTACAATGCTCAAAATAGGAAAGAAATGAAGAACAAAACAAGAAAAGCAATTAAATCCTATTTAAGCATGCAAACTCTCAATCCCATGGGGGAATTGGTGTCAATCTGATGTGGAAATTGGCCCTTTCCCAACTCCTTTGCAAGCTTGATGAAGATTGATCCACTTGGTGATGATGAACAATGTGCTTCCTTGATGAAATCTGAAATAACCTAGCTATGATGATGGAAAACACTATGGAAATGGATGAATTTGCTCTAAATGTGAAGATAGTAACTTTGCTCTAAGTTGTGTCTCTAAAATACAAAGGAAAGCCTCTTATTTATAGATGAAAGAGATGGAGGATGAGGAAAAAGGGATGAATGTGGGATCATTCAACATCTAATGGCCAAGTGTCACTTGTCAAGATGTGAATGGAGGAAGGATGAGCACATTTTGATGAATGTGCATAATAAATGATATTAGGTGGAATTTCAAATTTGTGAAATGACATGTTAAAGGGAGAAAGGAATGAATTAAATGTCCATTGGCTCAATGCACAAGGACATGCAAGAGGAAATGAATGCCTTGTTGGAAGGACAAATCCATTTCGAGTGATTTTTAAAATTGGAGGAATATTCCCCTTTGATGTCATGTTGAAATTAATTAGGGGAAATTTTAATAAATCAAAGAAATGATTTATTGGTGCAAGTTGCAAAATCTAGAGGATTTAAGTGATTAGGATTAAATTAATCAAGATTTGATTAATTTAATAGGAGATTATTTGATGTGATAATTTGATTTATTTTTCTGGATTGATTTAAATCAAAGTTGAGAGGAATATGATTTAGATTTAATTAAATAAAAGATTTTTATTTATTTAATTAAAGATAGATGATGTTAGATTAAATTAAATATGGATTGATTTAACTTAATAGAATGAATTATTTAGTGAAATAGAGATCGTAAGGTTAATTAAATCAGATTGATTTATTTAATTAACAAGAAGTGATGAGTTAATTAGATAAATTTGATTTATTCAATTAAAGGATGAAAGGTGATGACTAGAAAAGAAGATGATTCAGGATGAAATGATGTTAGTAATCAGGATCAAGTGTGTTGGTATTTTTTCCATGTCTACACTCACTATCTTGCTCAGCCCTCAAAATATCTATCTGAGCCTCTACAACATGTCATCTCACTATCTCTGCATCTCTGGCAGTAGTCATCTGAGCTAGCAGTATGTCTCCATCCCTAGCTAGTGTAGGAGGACCCAAAACCTGTCTTTGACCTTGTACCTAAGGTGAGTGCTCGTCCTGACCATCTTGTGCCCCATCACGACAAGCTCTATCCAACTACTCTATGAGGACCTCAATACGCTGTCATTCCCCATGATGACCTATAATACCCAATCTTCCCAAAGTGGGATCACCCCTAGGAACAATGAGTCTCAACAGCTTATTTCATGCCCACCACTCATCATAATCATGAGAAGTACTTGGATCTGCTAAACCAACTGGCCAACCCCAACCAACTGGGGCAAGTGCTCTGAACTCAGCAACAACAATATTTATATCTGACTGGAGACCCCATACATGAACCTCCTAAGTCATCTGACCAAAACAAGCCTCATAAGCATCAAGAACTTGGCCCTGTCTCTCCCCAAACTAGAGACATACTCGATCCAGTAAGTAACGCTCTAGCACAAGATGAGAATGACCAAGCAACCAATGGGTCTATTGAAAATAGACAAGATGATTTGAATCCTCTGGCCAAGCACTACACCCCAAATAGGGTCTCCACGCAAAACTAGGCATATCATCAAAAACTCAACGCCAATAACCAAGATCCCCAGGAAAGTTATAGTGCATAAAATCCCCATAGCGATAAGAATATTGATCATCAGGATCATGATCATGTATCATGTCTGGTCAAGTAACTGCAATATACTACCATGACCAAACATACAAAAAAAAACACTTGTGGAAATATATGTCCCACCCTGATACACGACCTCGTGCATATCTCTATATAAGTGGGTGAGAAGACACGGACCCCAAGCATACCTCGTACCATGCTCAAGCGTACTCTCGATACACACTCCCCAACCAATGGGAAACTATCAATCTCATCTATAAAGAACAACTAGTCCTAAAATCAAACCACATAAGACTAACAAAATAGGATATGCACCATCAAAAAGCTCAAATAGATCAATCTCTTACTAGTGTACCTCCAAGTGTTGAACATCTAACACCCGCTTCATGGCATGGGTACCACATCGAATATGGTATGTAACCATCTCTCCATGAATAGGGAGGCAAAGTATCCTCCAAGCATCCTCAAGAGTAATAGTATCCTCTCTTATCGGCAAGTGAAATGAGGATGTCTCTAAATGCCACCATTCCACAAGTGTTGTCATCATCACAGTATGGGTAATAAGAGGCATGTAGTAAATGTAACGTAGTCCCACAACATCAAGAAAATCTCACTCCAATGCACCAAAACTAGGAAATAGCATCAAACAAGTGTTGAGGATGTCTCTCCCTTGGTTGGAGTACTCTGAGGCCAACCTACAATCATTTTAAACCCACAATGTTAAGGTTTAAACAAACACATGCTAGTGTTCTAAGCAAATGATAAAGTCAAATGCAACAGGAAAATTCAAATGCAAGGGTTTTGAGAAAATGCTCAGAAATCACCAAACAAAAGTGATATTTTCATGTAATTACGAGCTTTTCAATCAAAGGTAGGGAAACAAGGGCATGGATTTCAGTCAAAGGCGTGGATTTCAATCAAAGGCAAGGATTAAGAACCTAGAGCAATCAAAAGCGAGCTTTCTGGTCAAAGGCAAGGTTTTCAATCAAAGACATGGATTTCAGTTAAAGGCATGGATTTCAGTCAAAAGAAGGGGTTTTCAACTAGTAAATGTGAGGAAACCAAGGAAAATGCTCAAAAATCACAAAACTTCACTTTTTACTTGGGAAATTTAGTACATGCATAATGAGAATGAAACAAGATGAAATTGAAAAGCAAGAAGGTATATATCATTCCACCAACATCTGAAGGTTTTCCAACCTTCTGAACAAGCTTAGAACGATGTGGGGCCCCCTCAAATCTTGACATTGCTCCTCAAAAACTAATAGAATGAGAAATCTAGAGACAAGAATGAGCAAAAGGATCAAAGCACAAATGAGCTAACTAGATGACTAATTTCCCATATTAAACCTCAAGAAACCCTAATTTCACATAGGAAACCCTAATTTCTACTTGGGGAACCTTCCTCCTTTCAAATTAGAAGCTCTCAAAAACATTGGAATGAGAAACGAAGAACCTATACATCTAATTCTTCAACCTAAACACATTGGAACTAGAATAGAAAAGAGTCATGACCCTGACCTCAAAACTTGAAATTTTTGGCCAACCTCTCAAGGGGGAAGCACATAGTCCTACCATCATTCCATGAAACACCAGGGCATAGTGGGGAATAATTTTTTTTCAAAAAATTGATCTTAAAAATAGAATCTTTGAAACAAAGCAACCAGTACTTTGTATCAAAGAGGGGAAAAATGTAGACATGTAAAATTGACTTAACAGGTATCACAACCTAAAATGCCTCAAAAAATCTTGGAATCAACTTGGAATTTCTTGAAACAATTCAGAATCAACCCAAAACATCTCAAAATATCTCATAATCAACTTAGAATGTCTCAAATAATTTAGAATCAACCCAGAACATCTTAGAACATCTTGGAATCAACCCAGAATGTCTCAGAACATCTCATAATCAACCTAGAACATCTCGAAACATCTCAGAATCAACATGAAATGTCTCGAAACATCTCAAAATCAACTTGGAACATCTCAAAATCAACTTGGAATGTCTCAAAACATCTTGGAATCAACTTGAAACATCTTAGAATTATCCCACAATCATCCCATAGCATCTAAAACACTAATTCTACTATTAATTGAATAATGGGTATGTGCAGGATCATCATGGAAAAAGCAGGCCCTTAAGTGGCAAAAGATTCAGAAAAATCAGATTTAGGCAACTTGACATTAAAATTTGAATAATTTATCTATAATATTTCAAAAATATGTAAGAATAGAATATGTAGCAAATTGAATGTAGTTTCTAAACTACTAGCTTCTTTTCAAAAAAAAATTCTATTTGGTGAAAATTTGAAATTTCAATGCAATAGTACTTAAATTTCAGGGAAAAAATAAGTAGGTGTTTATCTGACCACCCTAACCACAATAAAATAATTTATTTATTTTATAATATTTTAGATATAAGTAGAGGACTCTCCCCGATGTGATGCATATTTTTTTGTAATTTTTTCCAAGTAAATAATTAATTATATTTTTATTAAAACTTTTTAAAAATATAAAAACTTGTATTTCACCACCTTAAACTTGGTCAAAACTTCATGAAATTCAATTTTTTTTTTTGATCCTATAGTATAAAGCATAGAATGTGACACATGTTTTGATTCAAAAATGTGATAATCGTTTGAAAGCTATAGATGTTTTTCAATCAACCTTATCAATTAGAACTTTAATCGTAATTCAAATAGAAAATGAATAATAATTACTTATTAAATTCAAAGTAAAGCATAATTTATATTGGTGGAAAGTTGAGAATCTCCTTTAAAAACCCTTTTCATTTCATCAATTTTTGGTATAAAAAAAAGTCGTCAACCACATACCCATCATATTGCCACTTTTTGGCCCATCATGATCTTGCACATACCCTAATACAAGGTTATTTGATTAATTCACGTTTCATCATTTCGACCAATTAAATAAATTACATTTATTTAATAAAGTCCTAATTAAATCTTATTCCATCCCGATTATTCAAACAATGCCAATTATTTGATTACGTCACTAAATCACCTTATTCCCCTAAATTGATTAAATTATTAAATCATAATAATTTAGTTATGAAACTTTCCCTCCAAAATTTGAATAATAAAATCAAACTATTCAAATCAATTATCAAAAATCAAATCAAACAAAAGCAACTCTATTTGAAAAAGTCAAATTTGATTTGCACGTTCAACTCCAAGAAGGAATTAATTAATTAAATCAATTAATTCATATTCCTCGCCCACTTTATGATTGAGAAAATCATGGGTTGTTAACTAAGAAATCTAAATTGCTAACTGGTCAATCTATTTCCTAACTAAAATCAATCAATTGCTAATTGATTAATCAAATCCTAATTGATCAATCTAAACCCTAACTAGCCAATCTATTCTTCAATCACCCAAATTGTGCAATCAACTTTGCACAATCTTCTCATGTCTAAATCCTCTCAACACATGTTTACCATTGATCTGGATATTCTCCAACGTGATCCTAATTGTTGATTCACAATCTCATTTCCTATAAAACAAACCTCTCTCCTCACAAATAAGGATCAGAGAATCAACATACCTTTTACAATGAACTGTTGTCACAATCATCATTGATAAAGCTTCAACCCTTTTCAATCAACCAAGCATCATTCATCCAACTTTTGCACACAAACTTTGGAGGCTTCGCGGTGACAAGAATGATCCAACATCAACCAAATACACTATGCTACAGGATGGTAAAGTTGTGCTTATTTGTTGCATTCATTTTGGTAATCATAGGTTTCTTAATGTATGTTCAAATAGCTTAGTTTCATTTCGTAAGTGTAGGATAGGATTTTAGATTTTTTGTGCTTGATCTTAGCTTAGATCCTAATTTCAATTGCAGTTTGATCTCATTTTCATCTGTCATCTTCCCCCTCACACACATTCAAACATTCTTCAACTTGTACCTTTAGAGCAATAATTGTTTCATTTGCTTGTTTCAATTGATCACCGACCTCTATATTCCTTTCTTTGAATTTCTTCATTTTTTCTCTCAATTTTTTGATGCATTCATCTACTTCTTTGACATTTTCTTTTAGATCTCTATTTTCACGTTCAATACTTTCCAAATCTTCAAGAGCAACTTTGAGTTCTACATTTATGTCTAATATATAATCTTATTCTATAGATCCAATAGCATGAATCTCTTATGGAGGAAAAGGTAATCTTCTAACAACCATGTGCTCAGCCTCCAAGATCTTCCCAAAGCAGTTAAGCTCCTTCCAAGGAACCAAGATATGACACCAATTTTTGAACACTCAGAATACTAGGAGGGGGTGAATTAGTATTCTTGTAATCCATTTAAACATTTAACCATTCAACTCATAACATATTCAATTTCTAGTTATAACATCATGAAAATAGGAAAGATTAAAGCAATTCAAAGCAGTAAACTCTAATGTAAACTAAAGCTAAAAAACAAAGCACAAAGGAAAGCATAAATGAAAAGATCTCACCAAGCATCAATATAGTTCCATGAATAACCTTTGTTGTCCTCCATTTTTTCATGATAGTATTCTTTCCCTCAGATTTTCAATATGTGTGCAAGTATAGCATTGATAGATGTGATAATAGCGAAGTACCAAAGATTATAAAACAATTGCTCCAAAATTCATCAAATTTCAGGAGAGGTAACAATGATGAAGATAAATCCAATTTATAGAAAACAAGGCTTTCGAATAACAGGCTCAGATTGAAAGATAAAAGGACAATTCGGATTAAAATATTTGACATGCATTGAGATTAGTGTCAGTAGTGACATGAGTGATAAAACCTAAAAGATAGAGATCAAGATTAAATAGTGATTTAATCTTTAGTAGAAAGTATTCAAAAATTAGAAGAATTATGATTGCATGTAAAGATAAAGATTAGCATGAAAGCAACGGTTTGTTCGAACGCACACATGAATTAATTAATTAATTAAAGCTATTTAATTAATATAAGTCTACATGCATAAAAATTAAAACTAGATAACTGACTATTAAGATAGAGATTTTCTTTGTTAGATATAATTAGACATTAAATCAGGAGATGACTGACTAATTTAAATAGATCTCGAGTTAAGTGGTGAATGAATAATTAGATAACTTAAACAATTATCTAAATATAGAAGAATATATCCAAAATAAGCTTTTATGAATTAAATAATTATTTAATTCAATATTCGACATTTAAGGATTAAATTAAATAACAATTTATTTAATTTTAGAAAGAGGATAAAGTTAATTAGTGACGTAATTAAATAAAGAACATTTATTTATTAATCAAGAATGAATAAAGATAATATGAATTAATTAAATAATTAAAGTTATTTAATTAATAGAGGAATAAATGTTAGAATGACTTAATTAAATAATTAAAAGTTATTTAATTAATAGATGAGAAAGGACTTTAGAAAATAATTAAATAATTAACATTATTTAATCATGACTATGAAAATAAGAATTATGAAGAAATTGAAGTCGCAGGCTTAGACCAAATTTTAGTGTCTACATTTTTTCCCTCTTTGATACAATGTAATTTTGGCATTGTGTCAAATAAAATCAATCAGAAACATGCCCCAGTTGTGCCCCAGTGTGATATTAATAGGTAAAGGTATGCCCCCTCAAGAAAATTGACATTTTTTTGAAAAATTCCAAAAAAATTGAAATAGTCCCTATTAGTCAATTTGATAGCTAGAAGTTCGATGGTGGTGAAAGAAATCAGTTTCAAGGAAGTTTGATAGGCGAAATGGTCATAACAAGGTGGAAAATGATGGGCCCAATACACAAGTTTTGGGAAAAATCCCCCCAAAAACCCTAGGCATAAATAGAATTGAGTGGAAATCCAACTCATTTTCACCCCTCAAATTGGAAAATTGTGTTTTTTTTTCTCTGGAGCCCTTTGCAGCCATGTCGCCAGTTCCTCACTCATAGCATCACGAATATCAGATTCATACATTCAAATTCCTTGCAGACACAGGACCCCCAGTAAGTACTCAAACATCGTCTCTTGAAATTTTTAATTTCACACATTTTTATGCATTTAATGCATTTTTTTCTCATGCATCACTTTTTAAATCACCACATATGCACGCACAATCAACGCATTTGACATTGGAATGTCACATTTGTAGAATTATGTCTAGCCTAGTGTAGGCATATAATTAAATGATTTCATTTGATATTTTTTGCACTGCATATATAGATTTGAAACACATTTGTTAAGATCTATAGCGCATGTTATAATTTGCATCGCATTTGCATAAATGAATGCATATGCATTGTTAAATGATGCATGTGGGACTGTTCAACGCATTTGCAAATTTAAATGACACAGTTGAGATTTTGTAACACATTTGATAGAAAGTAACGCATTTGGTTGGCAAAAAAAAATTAAAATTTTGGACTGTAAAAGGTCATTTGTTTTCTGACACTAGATATGCATTATGCCATTGCAAGTTGTATTGGATCTAATTTACATGATGGAGTCTAGACCATTGACCTTTTATTTTTGAGATCAGCTATGGAGTGGGGAGAGACAGTTCCTCTGGCACCTAGGTTTGCATCATGTTACCTATATGCCCACTATTTGGGCAAACCAAGGTTTGTTGACTTCTCTCTACGAGCGTTGGCACTTTGAGACATCTTCTTTTCATCTACCTATAGGTGAGGCCATTGTTACATTAGAGGACGTATATAGGATATTGAGATTTCTAATTAGGGGTGCTAGAGTTATATATGATACACATAGGAGTTTCAGTGAGATGTGTAGATATTACCCACATGATGATATTAGACAGCTAGGGATAGACCATTATGAGATTAGATGGAATTTCTTGGCTGGTAGATATGATAGGATAGATTGTATGTTATGTACATTGATTGGAGCCTGGATGGTTCTACCTAACCACCGAGGTCATGGATTTCCCATGGGATGGGGGGAGATGTTAGTTGGTATGTTGGAGAGATGGGTGGTATATGCATGGGGCCCATGTTTTCTTTCCATGTTATACTTTCATTTGCATGATATAGCCTATAGAGAGGCACAGTCAATGAGCTATGGTACCACACTACTAATGGTATGGGCATGGTAAGACATTGTTATATTCTATTTGCCTGTTACAGCTGAGCTGGAGCAGGGATCTCCTTATTCCTTCTGATATGCATGGGAAAACACCCAGAAACACGTAGGAGACACAGGCTACTATAGACATGCCATCGAAACTGTGGTGCAGTTCATCTGGAGGTCATTCATGGATTGCACTCAGTGGCCATATGAGCATCAAAATCTATTGTTCTATTGAAAAAATTAGTGTTTGATTGGTCAGAAAGTTTCACATGTTCACATTATTGAGAGGCATTTACTGGATAGAGTCCCTAGATAGTTTGGCAAGGTTCAGGATGAGCTGCGAGGCCAAGCAAAGTTTGCGCAATCATCTACGGAGGTTAATCTATGGGGATTGAGATTCATGTTGCTACTACCGAGGTCGACATTGATGCACTAGAGCCTATTCAAAGGGGATGGAAAGGTAGAGCCATAGATCTTGGCACAATAGTTGCATAGGATACCTAGTGGGCCAGTTACAGGTTGGGTCCTTTTACCGATCCAAAGCAGGATGCACCTATGGAGAAGCATGGTATAGAACCTTGAGGTAGGTGTGGTAGAGGTAGAGGTCATGGTGGTAGGGGTGGGAGAGGTGATGGTGGAGATGGAGGAGGAGGAGGTCATAGAGGTGGTGGTAGGGGTCAACATGGTCATAGAGGACAAGGCCCACATTTGTCACCTATCCATAAGGAGGAGGGGGAGGGGGAGGATATACCCATGCTAGAGGTTGGCAGGGGAGAGGAGGATGTTGGTGGTGAGGT
Organism: Sequoia sempervirens; assembly: GCA_007258455.2. Classification (NCBI taxonomy): domain Eukaryota; kingdom Viridiplantae; phylum Streptophyta; class Pinopsida; order Cupressales; family Cupressaceae; genus Sequoia; species Sequoia sempervirens. The sequence goes on from VDFB02281492.1 coordinate 833,678,831, forward strand.
CATTGGAGAGGAGAATGTAGAGGAGGTAGTTAGGGAGGAGGAAGAGATAGATTATCTTGGTATGCTCGCAGGATACCAGGATGATGACGAGGAGGAGATGTATGATCAGGAGTAGGAGCTCCAACATTGGATTTTGGAGGATTGGGATGATGATGGGAGAGATCAGTCATGGCAGGAGGATATAGGTCATGTTGATCAGCAGGTAGCAGATCTACGGGCAAGAGTAGAGTCTCTGGAGGAGCAGATGAGAGCATTGATGGAAGAACGAGACTCTCTTCTGATGGAGAAAGATAGAGCATATCTGGCTAGGGATCAGGCCATAGCTTAGAGACAGGAGACCGAGAAGAGATTCATAGAGTTGAGGACTCTTTGCAGTGGGTCGGCTATAGCTTTCGCTTGGGAGTTGGTCAGCACTAGTGATAGAGTGACCTATTACAGGGATCTATATGAGCAGGAGGTGCCACCTGGGAGATGAGCTCCTAGTTATTCCTAGGCACATAGCAGTAGATCCCAGAGTAGGACTCACAGTAGGACTCAAAGTATAGAGTGGGTGATAGGACCTCATAGATAGGGACCATATGAAAAGCCTCCTTCTACACACCAGTCATCAAGTTCTTGTCGTCAGTCACCTCCACATTCTCCACATGGGAGTAGTGGGAGTTCTGGATAGAGACATATTATGATATTTATTCATTAGAAATTGTATCTTGATCATAGAGCATGTGGGCTTCATTTTTATTGATACATTATGACATTGTGATGTGACACTTTTTGAGCGATATATATATATGATTTTGGTGGTGATTCCTATGATGTGCATTTCTATTTATGATTATGCAGTATTCTATTTATGCATATGTTCTATATGATATGTTATTTTCTATCTGATATGTGTATGTTCTTGATGATGATGTTTGCATTATGATGTTTTATGTAGCTTATGATGTTATGTTGATTCTATATTCATGATAATGAGATGCAATATGATGTATGTATTTAAAATGCTATCTACATGTGATTTTATACATTTGATGATCTATGATGGTGGATGTAATGTGATGCATATATTTACAATTGTTATGTACATGTAATGCTTTTGTTATGTAATCTATGATGGTGAATGCTTATTATGCCATGATTTCCTAGATATGATAGATCCCTATATTTCTGTGTTTTTCAAATGCAAGATATATGTATGATTTACAATGTATGATATTTTCATGATATTTCTAACATGAATGCCTATGCAGGATGCTTTATATTTTTGTGTGCCATAGGACTCTGTCATAATGCAAGAAAGAAGAAATGTTAGTATGAAAAAGAAGATGAATAATAAAAGACATGGATGTTAGTATTAGCAATCTTCAATGTTTCACTGAAACACAATAAGCCTTGCACTAAATCATCATTGGGCAGTAACTAATACAAATGGAGAAAAACACCATGATATGAGATAGATCGAGGTGTGCAAGGTCATCCACCTGCTAAAAATAGACAATCACAAACAAGGATTGTCCTAACTCTTACTAAGGGCACAGTTGCCACAGTCTTTTTTTCAAGACAAACCACAAATAGCAAACCAAAAAAAGATGGATCATGAGATGCCATTTCTCCTCTAAATACTTCATGGGACATCCTCGAGGAAACTAGTAACATGACTCAAAAATCAAAACTAAATAGATATTTGATAAACAACAGTCAAAGAAAACATAATTTTGATACATTGTTGCTTCTCTAAATCTTTCATGGGACATCCTTGAGAAAGATAGTAATAGGATTCTAAGATAAAGCCAATTGAAATGATAAAATAAACAAGCCACAAAGTCAAAAGCCAAAAAACTATTTTTCAAAACTTGATCTATTTGTTTGATTGTTTTGATTGATAAGATAATTCATTGATAGAGCTTGATTTTAGGGACACATATTGTATAAGACATTGATTATGGTTTCAATTTTGTGACTATCTGTATAAGGCATGATAAAATCCTGGTTTCAAAAAAGACATGTATCATATAAGACGTTGATTCTGATGTTGTTGATGTGATAACCTGTGTAAGGCTATGTTGATTTTTTGACAGTCTCTATATTCAAGAAGGACTCGTCCTATATAAGACATAGGTTGATTGTTTTGATTATGCTTCTTTTCAGGAAGGACACATCCGGTAGCAAACATAAGTTGATTTTTTTTTTATTGTGTCTATTTTTAGGAAGGACACATCCTGTAGCAGACATAAGTTGATTTGTTTTGATTGTTGCTTTGGTAATTTGTTGAATTTTGACTTGATGACCTTGTTAACTTGTTCATCTTGTTGATGTGTGACTAGAAAATTGTTTGTGCATGATGATGAACCCTAAAGTACTGACCTAGTGTAGCCTTAGGGGCTCATCTATTGATGGCCTTACCTATGTTATACATGCAGAGACCTCATAGTTCGACTAGACTTTGACTAACAAGACTGACTAAAAAAATATTTGATTTATTTACAAATACAAGACATGTGTGATAGTGAATGTGATGAACCCTAATGGACTAACCTAGTGTGGCCTCAAGGGCTCATCTATTGATGGCCTTACCTATGTTATACACACAGAGACCTCATAGTTCGACATGACCAATGACCTTGTCTTATAGACAAATGCATTGAATCATGATTTTTCACAGACAAACCTAAAAGGACTGACCTAATGCCTTGAGGGAACATCATCAGATGGCCTTGCCTATTTCCAATCGCAGATGCAATGTAGTTCAACAAATGACAATGACTGACAAGTGTGACTGACTCTTACTCTATTTTTTTATTTTTGACATGTTTTGATTTTTTTGTCTTTTTGAAGTTTTCTAATGTTTTTTGATATTTTTAGGACATTTTGTAATTTTTTTGGATTTTTCAATGGCTTTACGTCTTCAAAATAGCCAATGTAAGAGCCAATATGGCATAATTCAAGTGCTTTCCCCTAGACAAGTATAAGACCAATTGATTATGAATAAGATGGGATGGGGGATACGAAGTGTGTTCAATGTCAATCGTTCCAAGTTATGGAAAAGACAACCATTTATTATGAGTGGTCTATAGCAGTGATAGATGGAGAAGATATGTTATATGTACAATGATATGGATAAGAAAGATAGGTGGTATGTATAAGGAAGTCAAATTGGAATGATGGTAGACAAAGGAGTGGAGTCAACTACACATGGCGCCTATTTTCCAAGTTTTCACCATGATACTTATCCAAAGCGCCACCGAAGTGGTTTTCACTATTGGACAAATTATTTCTCTTTACTATTTTCTTTTTTTTTTATTTTTTTTATGTTACCAAGATGCCTGTTTGCTAGGTTTTCACCTAGGTAATATGATTATTTTTAATTTTTTTGCTTTTTTTTTGTATTTTTGATGAGTAAGACAAGAATCTCAGAAGCTATGGGTAGAACTTCTTCAAATGAAGACTATTGATAGGTTTTGAAAATGGTTCTCCTTCAGGAGTAGAGATTTGACATGCTCTTGATCCAAAGGCTTCTATGACAATATAAGTCCCTAACCAATTAGGTTCAAACTTTCCTAGTTTTTCTCTTTCAACTTGATTCTTTGGATTTTCCATTAAGACCAAGTCACCAATGTCAAAATTTCTATTCAAAAATTTCCTATTGTAGTTGTGATGAAGATGATTTTGATATGCTTGGAGGTGATTTAATTCCTTCTGTCTTTGTTCATCTAGGAATTCTAGCTCATGTAGTCTTCAAACATGGTACTCTTCATCATCAATATGCTCTTTCAAGGATACCCTTAGGGAAGGAATATCGACCTCAATAGGCAAGATGGCCTCGAAACCAAATATCAAGGAATATCGAGTGGCGCCAGTGGGAGTATGGATGCTTGTGCAATAAGCCCATAGGGCTAGATTAAGTTGTAAATGCCAATCACAACTAGCATCATTGACAATCTTCTTGAGGATTCTGATGATTGTTTTATTAGATGCCTCATCTTGGCTATTACCTTATGGGTAATATGGGCTGGAAAAATGGTGTTGGATATGGAACTCTTCACAAAGATGATGGACTTCTTGGTTCTTGAGTGGACATCCATTGTCTGTGATTATGGATTGAGGGACACCATACCGACAAATGATATAGTTCAGAATAAACTTGGAAATATGTGTGTTGATAATGTAGGTCAGGGGAATAGCCTCAATCCACTTGGAAAAATACTCAGTGGTAGTAATAATGAACTTATGGTTGTTGGAGGATGTGGGATGTATCTTACCTATGAGATTGAGTCCCCATTGGGAAAAAGTCCATGGTGATGTTATGGGACAAAGCTCCTATGCTAGTGCATGTATCAAGTCTTCGTGTACCTAACATTGATGATTTTTCTTGACAAAGATATATGAGTCTTTTTCCATGGTAGGCCAATAGTAACCTAGTCTCATAATCTTCTTAGCTAAGGTAGGACCATTAGAATGGGATCCACATATACCCTCATGTACCCCACACAAGGTTTCTTATGCTTCTTCAGTATCGAGACATCTCAATAGGGTATTGTCTAGGGCATGTCTATGTAGGGTGTCTTCGATGATGGTGTACTTGGTTGATTTACAGAGAAATGTCCTATATTGGTTGTTGGAAAGGTCTGGGGGTATTATCTCGGCATGGAGGTAGTCGTAGATTTCTTTATACCATGGAGAATTAGGACCAACAATCTCACACACCATCTCTAAATTTGGGGTGTCATAAGCAGGGACCAAAAGTTCTACCAAAAACTTGAATTTAGGAATGTTGCTAGGTATGTCCAAGACTGAAGCAATAGTTTCCATGGCATCTATTGCCTTGTTTAGAACATGAGGTAATTGATGAAAGTCCACCTTGTCAAAATATTCTTTAAATCTATATCTCATGCATTTGTAGGGAGCAATCTTTTCATCCTTAGTTTCACAGTCATCATTTACCTATTGGATTACCAGTTGAGAATCCCCATAAACCTGTAGGTTCTTGATCTTCCATTTGATTTTCATGCATAATCCTGTCACAAGAGCCTCATATTCTACTATGTTATTTGTACATGGGAAAGAAACCCCGAATGACTTAGGAATAGAGTCACCCTGTGGTGTGATAAACAATATACCATCCCTTGAGCCATGATTTGTGTGGGAGCCATCAAAGTATAGCTTCCATGTCATGTCCATGTCAATGGTGAATATGAAATCATCAAGAAAATTTGCAACTAAATGGTGATCTGCTTGTATCGGTGCATCAGCCAACTAATCAACAATGACTTGTCCTTTGATAGATTTTCTCTCTACATATTGGATATCATACTCACTGAGTACCATTACCCATTTAGCCAGTCATCTTCTTAATGTTTCTTTTCTTAGTAGATATTTCAAAGGATCTATCTTTGCAACCAACATTGTTTGGTGGTTTAGCATGTAGTGCTTAATTTTCCAAGTAGCAAATACTACTGCAAGACAAGCACATTCAATAGTACTGCAATTGAGCTTGTAACCTACCACAGTGTGGTTGATATAATACACTACCCTTTCATGATCTTCATTGTCGTTTTGTGCAAGCAATGCTCCTAGTGCTAAAGAGGTTGTTGAACTATAGAGAATCAATAGTTGTTCTTCAACAAGTGACATTAGGATTGGTGGTGTGAGTAGGTAATCCTTGATTAGTTGAAAATATTCTTGGCACTTACCTGTCCATACAAAGGGTATTCCTTTTTTGAGTAGATGTTGAAAGGGATGTATTTTTTTTGCTAACTACACTATGAATCTTTTGATGGATTATAGTCTCCCTTGTAGTATCCTTAGTTGACTAATATTAACTAGTGGAGGGATGTCTATTATTGCTTTCACTTTGGTTGGATCCACTTTAATGCCTCATATAGAAATGATATATCCTAGAATCTTTCCTAATTTCATGCCAAACACACATTTCTTTGGATTTAGATTCACTTTATAATCTTTTAGCCTTTGAAAAATCTTGTCTAAAACTTTTCAATGATCAGCTCTTGTCAATAATTTAGCTATCAGATCATCGACGTAGTCCTCCATGAGAGTGTGTATGAGGTCATGAAAAATAGTTGTCATAGCTCGTTGATAGGTTGCTCCAGCATTTTTGAGTCCAAAGGGCATGACATTCCAGCAATAAGTTCCCCATGGACAAGTGAAATTTGTCTTAGGTTGGTCTTCAGTTGAAATTCCAATCTGATTATATCCTAAAAGTCCATTCACAAGGGATAACATCTCATATCCTATTGTTAAGTCAATAATCATGTCAATGTTCGGCAAAGGAAAGTCGTCTTTAGGACATGCTTTGTTTTTATTGTTGAAATATGTATAGATGCAGATGCCCCATGTTGGTTTTGTGACTAGTACAAGATTATAAATCCAGTCTGCATATTCAATTGATTTAATGAAGCCAAAGTCCAATAGTTTCTTTAGTTCAACTGCTTTGACTAGCAAAGCAATTTGTGGGTTCATTTTCCTCAATTTTTGCTTCACTGGTTTAGCACCTAGTTGTAGTGGCAAATGATGTAATACAAGTTTAGGATCTAGTACAAGCATGTCAACATCTGACCATGCAAATTTGATTTGTCTTTGTGCAAAGAAGTTGTGAAATTCGGGTTGCTCTATTTCTGTCAACGATGCTACAAAGTAGATTAGCCAGGGATTCTCTTTAGTGCCTATGTTGATTTCCATAGATTCTTCAACTAGCATGGGTGACTTTTCCTGAGCAATGGGGAGAATGTTCAAACCTCCATCCTTAGGTGCCTCGGAGAGGTTTTTTCCTTCGGATGCATCCTTATTTTTTTCCTTTTCATTGTCCAAAGGCACCTTTTGGTTTTCACCTAGGGACTCATCATTTTTATTTTTGCCATTGTTTTTCTTATTTTTGTGATTGAAGGGTTGAATAGATTCCCCAAAATATGCCATGTTATCCAAGTCTATGGTAAACCCAACCTTATGATCACCACTAGGTATGCCTTCTCACTCTCCTAGGAACTCAACAATTGCTTCGTCGTTCTCAAAAATTTCTAAGACAGGTGTGTCTTGTTGGTCCCAATTGATGAGTTGGGGATATACTAAGGGCATGTCATCATCAAAGTTATCAAAGTGCAAAGGGGTCAAGGTAAAATTTGATTTGTTCATATAGTCACAAAATTTTCTTACCAAGTCCTCTTTTCTCTTTTGCTTGGACCTAGGTGGATTTTGAGGTGGGCCAAATGCCAAGGTGTGTTTATCTGAAGTGGATTTGTCAAGTTCCCAAGAGGTAGGATCAAGCGATTCCCAATAGTAATGTTTAAACCATTCCTCTTTTTCAAAGTCTTTGGTGGATAGGAATTTAATGGATTTGGGGAGGATTTTAGCATTTGGTCAAGTTCTCCAAAAAATTTATCAAGGTCAATAATGAATGTGGAGGATAGGGAATCCCACTCATATTCGTTAGAGTCAAGGGAATCACAGTAGGGTTGGTCAGATGGTTTATTGGATGTCTCAATATCTTTAGAAGCACTTACTTCCTCGAGTAGAGGTGATGTGGCACTAGGAACTCCAATCTGTAGCGGTTGAAACCCAAGCCCTAGGCCTTTTGGCCATTTAGAAACAATGATTGGTTCAGTCCTCCCATTTTGATGTAATCCTAAGCCACTATGTCCATTCTATCCTTTGCTCTACATTATGGTAAAACCTTTTCCATATTGTTTTGTAGGTATTTGAGCAAGTGGAGGAGGTTCTTCATTATCTTCTTTATATAGCTAGGAGGTCACATCATCTTCGTTTATGGCTTCTTTACTTAATTCTCCCCATTTTGTGAAAGTTGTCATGGGAGTAATGTGTATGGTGGCCACTGATTATCTCCTATCTATTGTAGGTATACCATATGATTTAGGAGGAACCAGATGGCTAACACAATAAGATGTCTTCATACGATATTCTACACAACCCTTGTCTTGGATCTCAACCTTAGGAGTGGAAGGTAATGATGGTGAAGTGGATGTTTTGGTAAAGTTGGATGGATCGACATAGTGGGATGAATTGGATGATGAAGTTCCTTGGTTTACAGGCACCTGGCATTGGGTATCTCTCATAGATTAGTACAATATTGGAATGGATCTAGGTCACCATCTATTGTTATCTCAGTTTCATTATAGGGTAATTTTAGACATTGATGGTAGGTAGAAGGGATTCCCTTCATAGCATGAATCCAAGGTCTGCCTAGCAGAAGGTTATATGGGAGGGTGAGATCCAAGACTTGGAAATTTGTCTCAATAACTATAGGACCAATTCTGATAGGAAGTGTTAAAACACCCTTTAATTTTCATTCTTCATCATCATAAGCCTCAATGAAAATGCTTTTGGTGGTGTCCAAACATGCCTCTGAGAAGCCTAATGCCTTAACCAATTTTAACGTACAAAGAGTCAACCCTGCTCCTCTATCTACCAAGACTCATCTAACTTTCATTTTATGAACAAGGACTTCTAAGTGCAAAGGGCCATTTTGATTTTGATTTTTGGTTGCATAGTCTTGTTCAGAGAAGGTAGCATGATGATTATTGGTCAAGTAGGCTACCATTTCCTGGAAACGATTGACATCAAGATCATTATGGATAGTCATGCTTTTTAAAGCCTTATCCAAGGGAGATCAATGATCAGGGGAGATACACAACAATTCTAAGATAGAGATTTGGGTTGGGGTCTTCTCCAACTAGTCAAGTAAGTTATACTATGGCTTGGAATTCTATGGTGTCTGGTGTGATGGAGGGCCTTGGATGGTGATCTTGGTTCAGCAAGTGTTGACAACACACTCGGGATTTTTATTTATGGTAATGGTATTGACGTTCTCATTGGCAGCTCATATATGATTTATGATGGGACCACTATAATCATGCTTAACATTAGCATAGTTGGCCGAAGTATTGGTCTTGTTACCCAAATTGAGGGATTTTCCTTTCCCATGGTCATCTAATGGATCAAAAAAGACCTTATGATTAGTGTTTGAAGACGTCAATTTCTATCCTCCAACTTCAATATTTTTTTCCTCGACAAAGTCTTGTATGATGTTTTTCAGTTGTCAAAAAATTTGTAGGCTATGTCCTTTAGTCCGATGGAAGTCACATAAGGCATTATCATCCCACCAAAATGGTTTGAATTTCCTTGGATAGTATTGTCTTGGCTCTTGAAGTTGTATGAGATTGTGTTGCAACAATTATTTGAAGACCAATTCAATGGGTTCCCCTAAGGGAGTGAACTCATGTTTTGGAAATCTCCTTTGTTGTTGTGGCCATTGGGTATTTTGGGTAGTTTTGGGAGTTTTATTGATGGCATTGAGTGTGTTGGTAGAGGGTTTATTTCCTCTAAGTGTGATGATCGGTCCTACTTGTAAAGTTTTAGCATCAACTACCCCATCATTGGTAATGTTTTTGTTCTGAGACCAAAACTTGTTTTTGTCATTGGGGGTGTTTTGCATGTTTGGATTTATGTTGGGTGTCTTGATTTCTCCTTTGTCAATAAGAATTATTTCTAGTATTAGGCCTCTTTTCCACTAGTTCTGCAAAGGATGTGCAATAATGTACTCTCAAGTCACTTCTCAATTTTGAGTTGAGGTTTTCTTGGAATATAATGACTTTCTATTTTTCAGGTATCTCTACAGGACATCGACTGGCAATACTTCTCCATCTCTGGAAGAAGGAAAAAAAAAGTTTCTCCTTCATCTCATCTAGTGTGACACAAGGTTGCTATGTTGATCTAATGGTCGATGTTAAAAGAGAAGTGTTCAATGAATTTTTTGGCCAGTTCACCCCAATATTTTATGCCATATTGGAGACCCGAAAACCATTCCAATGCAATTCCAATAATACTTCTCAAAAAGAGACTCATAAGATAGGTGGGGTCGTATGCGACATCTATGCACATCGTGGAAAATTCTCTTATACACACTCGATTTGATTATGCTTTCCATTGTACTTGGGAAAGTTTGGTATAACATACCCATGTGGGAAAGGTGTCATGTATAATGATTTGTTGAAGGGAAATGGGAATAAATCCTTTGTTGAAAAGGTTCTCTTGTTAGACACTACCATGTTATCCATCTATTTCTGAAGGGTGTGCATTTGTGTCTACAGAACATCAACTTGAGTTAATGATGTGTTGGATTATTTGGGTCTATGTATGTGTTTTGAAATCTAATGTTTTGTGATGGGTTTTGGTTAAGTGTCAGAATGTAAAGTGGATTTTGATTTGAAATGTTAATGAATTGGTTTTGATTTGAAATCTATGTGAATTTATTTTTATTTGGGATTTGTGAAAATGGATTTTGATTCGAAATCTATGAAAATGTATTTTGATTTGGAATTTGCGAAGAGATGGGTCAGTTTCCATATTGAAAGGAGGGTATGTTTCCTATCTGTGAGACCCCAATATGTGGTATAGCACTAGCAAAATTGATGCTTGGTATAGTTGTTGTTTGTGGAATAGTGCTAGTGACATTGACACTTGGTATAGGAGCTGGCATTTTAGATCTTTTGTTCCCAAAAAGAGGACTGAAGGGATTGGAAGATGACACCCAAATGGTGAAATTTAGACCCTGTGTAGAGCTAGGCATACCAAATGGAGATGTGTGTATTGTTGAGGTACTCTGTGTAGGTCCTCCAGATGGCATAGCGGTAGTCACTTGAGGTATAGTGGCACTAGTATTAGTAGTGTTTGTTCCTTGAGTAGATGTATTTTGTAAGGTACGAATATCCAATCTAGGAGGTAATTTGGTACCTTCTGCTAGCAACTTAGCTAAGTATTGTTGAGGATCATTTGCTAGATAGTCATCTACAAAGGAATAAAACTCAAGGTCTTGTGCAATAGCATATATGTCTTCCACTACAATGCATCCTTGTGTGTCTCTAGTAACAAATTTGTCTAAAAATGTCTTGTGAGGTCTCGATGAAGATGTCCCTAAAAAAGGGGTTCGAGAATGGATTGATGAAATCATTTGGATCAGCCATCTTTTATTTTTCTTTCATTTTAGTTCTTTTCTCAACCATGTAAGGTAAGCTCAAAGTGCAAGTGATGCAAAAACTAAGTCTATGGATAATATGAGTCTAATCTGTGTTTTTGGGATTTTCTTGCAAATAAGGAATGAATAAGATGATGCTATCCTAGGATGAAAATTTCTAAATATGAAAAATTCTAAGTGATTAATTTTGGAAGATTCTAAAAGAGGTTACCTACCAGTTAAGGCTTAACCCAAGTTTCAATTTAATTTTGACAAGGAACCTTCATAGGATTAGGACCAAAAGATAAGGTGAGCTCCCAAACTAGACTAATGAGTTGGAAGGACTCACGTGTAGGACAAAAAGATATGATGACTAGGTTCAATGAAAACGTTTGTTGAAGCAAGGGTTCATCCAAAGCGTGAAAGGTTCCTATCTCAAGATCTAGAAATGATGATCTCTCTAAAGGAAATAAAGACTCCTAAGATGAAAGTAAGATCTATAATTAGGATGCCTATCGTTATGATTGAATGATACCTAAAGAATGCAATCATGCAAATTTTGAGAAAACTTTCTAGTTTTTGTCCAAGAGTCAGTGTAAAAGGATAAATTAGATACTAGTATGAATACTTGATCTCGGTCTGTGATAGTGAATTCTAATTTTTTGGTAATCAGGAAAATGGGTTGCAAGATAATAGATGCGTCATAGAATTTAACAGTTGCAATGTGAATTTTTAGATACAATTTACTGGTAAATTCAGTCTCAGTTATCAGAAACATGCAATTTTGTATCAAGAAGATGTGATTCACTATATCAGTTGCAACTCAGGATTGATCGGTTGCAATTTTCAGACTCAGACAATGTATTGGTAAAATATAAATCAGTTTTGTGACAAGGCATATGCATCGTTCCAGACTGTAGATGTGACTCACCTATTCAAATGCATCACATAACGTTTCAATTATGGGTTTTCTAGTAACAGAGGTAATTAACATGTGTGACTCAGGATATCAAATGCAGTGTTTTGTTAAGCAAATGCGGTCGATTCTAACAAATACGACTCACTGATAAGCAGATGCGACTTGGTTTCTGGTAAATGAAAAATTGGACTTGGTTTTAACATATGTGACAAACTGGTAAATAGATGCGACTCTAAGTAACAGTTGCATTTTTTGGGTGAACAAGTGCAACTCTGTTTGACGATTATGGCTTTCTAGTGAACAGATGCATTTTTTTCGTAAACTATAGGTTTTGATTCATTGTTTCTAATCAATTTTTTGGAAAATAATAGACACATAGAAAATATAGTATTTTAGACATGAACAATAACTAAATCAGGCAGTTGCGATCCTAAGGCTGGAATGTGACAGTATCTTACTAAATTCTCACTTGGGTTTCCCTAACTATGCTTATTCAAAGTGGATAATTAGAAGCTTGACCCCACTGGCTCCCCTCCATGGAACTCACTTCTCCAGAGCATCCAAGCTTCAATACCCATGAAACTCCCATGGCATACTTCTCATCTCTACAAAGAACTGTATGGATGTGAGATGGCTTCAGAGGTCTGACCTCCTGCACCAGCAGATAGAAGGATTTGGGTTTCTAAAAAAAATGGTGTCTAGTAAGGGAGTCTATGAATAGAGAGCTCGTCTGAAATAGCCTGAGATTGGGAGGGTCTCTCCCACTCTCATCACCACTGAGTCTCGGCGGACCGAGGGTCTCATGGCTTGGATTCAAATGACACTAGCCACTCCTTGGGGTACAACTTCCATTCTCCCCTGTTTGATATAGCCAGCCAGAAAACGTGCTCAAGGTCAAACCCTGAGGTGATGAAATCCCTAGGGAAGCCTCTCTTAAAAAAGAAAAGGATCAATGTGTATGTACACACTGATTGGGTAACACAAAGTGTGCAAGTGCACAAAACATGATAGACATAGTTATGTTTAAGCACTAAAGTAAATGTTATCTAATCTACTCAAACACTCTTGTTTCAAAATAGTCTTCGACACACATCCTACAAAATAAATTCATCAACAGTTTCAAATTATTCTTCGTCAATCATCCTACAAGAAGGGTTTTGAAAACATATCTTCTATGCTATGTCCTACAAACACTATGTTAACTCCTTAAAACCCACGCTGCAAACCAAAAATTGGTAATAAATGAAAAACACAATAAAAAGTTTAAACTCAAATTTTGAACTCAAAAACTATACCAAACAGATGTGTCACGAAAGGTAGCATATGTGTTGTGGGTTTTCATCAGTCAATTGCATCATGAAAAACTACGGATGCATCGTATTATTCGTCATATGTAGCTCATAATGTCAATTGTGTCATTTTGTGCGTCAAATGCATCAGACCGTACAATACCTACAAAAAATGAATAAAAATTCTATAGATTTGCGAAAAGCATGTCTTTATGTCAGGTTCACCAATGTAACATCATGAAATAGGAAAGATTAAAGCAATTCAAATAAGTAAACTCTAATGCAAATTAAAGATAAACAACAAAGCACAAAGGAAAGCATAAATGAAAAGATCTCACCAAGCATCAATATAGTTCCATGAATAACCTTTGTTGTCCTTCTCCATTTCGTCATAATATATTATTTCCCTCATATTTTTAATATGTATGAAAGTATAGCCTTGATAGATGTGATAATAGCAAAGTATAGAAGATTATAAAGCAATTTTTCCAAAAGTCATCAGATTTTGGGAGGTAACAATGATGAAGATAAAGCCAATTTATAAAAAATAGGGTTTTCGAATAATAGACTTAGATTGAAAGATAGAAGGATAATTCAGATTAAAAGATTCGACATGCATTGAGATTAGCATCAGTAGTGACGTGAGTGATAAAACCTAAAAGATAGAGATCAAGATTAAATAATGATTTAATCTTTAGTTGAAAATATTCAAAAATTAGAAGAATTATGATTGCATGTAAAGATAAAGATTAGCATGAAATAAATGCTCTATTTGAATGCACACATGAGTTAAATAATTAAATAAAGTTATTTAATTAATATAAGTCTACATGCATAAGAATTAAAACTAGATAATTGACTAGTTAAGATAGAGAGTTTGTTTGTTGGAGACAATCAGACATTAAATCAGGAGATGACTGACTGATTTAAATAGATCTCAAGTTAAGTGGTGAATGAATAATTAGATAACTTAAAAAATTATCTAAATATAGAAGAATATATCCAAAATTAGTTTTTATGAATTAAATAATTATTTAATTCAACATTTGACATTTAAGGATTAAATTGACTGAAGAAAAGATTAATGAATAATTAAATAATTTAAAGTATTTATTTAATTATAGTCGTAGGTGTGATAAAGATAAATTAAATAATAATTTATTTAATTTCAAAAAGAGGATAAAGTTCATTAGTGATGTAATTAAATAAAGAACATTTATTTAAGTAATCAAGACTAAATAAAGATAATATGAATTAATTAAATAATTAAAGCTATTTAATTAATAGATGAATAAATGTTAGAATGACTTAATTAAATAATTAAAATTTATTTAATTAATAGATGAGAAAGGACTTTAGAAAGTAATTAAATAATTAGCATTATTTAGTCATGACTATGAAAATACGAATTATGAAGAAATTGAAGTTGCAGGCTTAGACCAAATTTTAGTGTTTACACTAGTAATGAAGGAAAGCATGAAAACATCCAACAATATCGCATAACATATAAACACCAAGATTTTTACATGGAAAACCAAAAATGGGAAAAACCACAGTGAGGATTAGCTCACAATATATTGTAACTGGTTATAGTATATTACAAAAGTGCTCATTGTAGGTGGACTCATTGTCCAAGTGGACTCACTTTCCACTGAGAAATAAAAGAGATAGAAGAGATTGTGGGTCACAACCAAATTTGAACTGTTACAATTGCATCTATCATATGCATGAAATATAGTTCCAATGAAACTTAGAATACAAACTTAAAACTCTTCATACTAATTTGAAATATCACTCTTCTATGCTCTACATTCACTCTATATTCACACAATTCATATCAACTTACTCTTATCACATGTCACCACTCTCAAAATATCGAAAATGGTCCTCCTTATATATCCACTTCATCTACAACATTAATTAGGTCAACATAATTAGATGTAATATACAAAATGTAACTTGTTGGCTTAAGATCCATACACACATGTGCTTCACACCAAGATTCAAACCTCATATCAATTTGAAATAGGTTGGCATGGACCCAAAATGACACTCACATAATAGATCAAAATATATTCAACCTCTGCAACACATCCAACTCATTAGGTCAACATTGATAATGACCTAATTACAAAATTTTCCAACTATATATCCACATTCCTACACACGGACCTCTAAACACTATGCAAACTAAAATACATAATCAACTGACACCTATCAACATCTCCACAACTCCACAAAGTCATATTCCAATCCATGGAGAAGTGCGGATTCACCAAAGCATATGCACTAGATTGAAAGTTTTCTATAACTGCTAGGCCAAACATCCGTTACTCATGTTCTCCAAAACAAAATGAAACTCTAGAATTAGTTTCCTCTATCAACCAACAAAATTATGTTAGAAGTGTAGAGCAAGATCTTCATTAGTAGACCGATGCACACCCAAATACCAGATCTCTTGTACACAAAATCACCTATATTGACACTTAGTCAATTTCCATAATAATTTTCTTCACCAAATCAAACCTTCTTACAAAATTGTCTTTCCTATTATCCTCAAACATATTCAAGCCATCCAAACTTGTTTGGACAAGGGTCTTCATACCAGGATACAATGTTGACATCAACAACAACACTACAATGCATAACTATTCAATTTATGATCATCCCACATGCTCTGGTTGCCAACAAATGCATCAATGGAATATCCTTATTCTTCCAACAAATTGTATGCCATTAACATATCCAACCCAATCCACAATCACAAGTCCCCAAAAATATAATATCCTACATATAAAATAATATCATAATGCTCCTCAACATCACAATACAATAAGAATATCTAACAAAGGATATATATACAACCTATAACTCCCATTGCATGACAATAAACCTTCAAAAATACAAACACTAAAAAAAGCTTTTACAACAATAGCATGGAAATACAACTATATTAAATGAAAAATATCCTTCAAACACTATGTTATATAAATAAAATTTAGTCCCACTTTTGGTAGCATGCAAAGCCACCAAAGAAATACTTAACACCCACTAAACCTAATGCTCAACCCTTATTTAAAAATCTATTTTTTTAGTGTCATCGACACCAAAATCCAAGAGAACATAGAGCCATTCAAAAACACACATAGTAAAAAAAATTATTTGCAACAATGACATGGAGAAAATAACTATATAAAATGATAGCAAACCTTCAAACCCTCACCATGCAAAACCCCAAACTTGCCTTGCAAACTTTCCACAGCTCTTACATCATGAGAAAATATTTTTTTGGTCTAGACTAACCATGCCTCTTGCACAAAACAAAACAAAGGTTACAAATAGACACATGAAAACCTCTCTCAAACAAAGTTGAATGACACACTCAAACAAAAAATAATCACATATACATATTGACACAATCTTATAGCTTGAAGAAAATGTGTCTTCCTCTCAAAACACACTTACAGTAAATTATTTTCAACAATAAATGGAAAGAATTCTTTTATAAAATGGTTGTAAACCTTCAAATCTTCACCATGCAAAGCTCCAAACTTCCCTTCCAAACCAACCATGACTCCTACACCATTAGAAAACAAGATTTTCACTCCAAAACAACCATATCTCTTGAAAAGAAAATATACAACCATAAATACACAAAAGAAAACCTCTCTCAATAGAGCTAAATAGCATAGACTCAAACAAAAATTAAAGACAAATACATATCAGTACAATTGCAGAGCTTGAAGAAAATGCTTCTGCTCACAACTCTAGTCTCCTGTGTGTCATTTGAGCCTCCTACATGCCTTCACAT
Organism: Sequoia sempervirens; assembly: GCA_007258455.2. Lineage (NCBI taxonomy): Eukaryota > Viridiplantae > Streptophyta > Pinopsida > Cupressales > Cupressaceae > Sequoia > Sequoia sempervirens. The sequence goes on from VDFB02281492.1 coordinate 833,695,831, forward strand.
TTTGCATTTACCTTTACCAAGATAGTGCAAACTACAACAAATATGACATGAAGGTAAACTAAAACAAAAGTAATTTCATAAGCTAGTCAAATGACATTTATTTGATGAGATGGTTTTCAAGTTATGGACAATATGCATACATATAAATATTAGAAAATAGTTTTATTTTTTGCTTACATGGTGTTTGATTTCTCCACCTTATTGCTTTTTATCTCAGTTAAAAAATAAAATAAAAAATAAACAAAAAAAACATTAATCTATATAAACATTAAAAAATAGTCTACACACCAATCAACATATCACAAACCAATTATATTTGAAAATAAAAATTTAAAAAACATCCACTTTAAAAATATGATTAATTTTTCATTTACATAAACTCCCATACAAATTAATAAAAAAATATATATCCAATAGATTCCTGCTGTTGGAGATATAATCTCACCTACCTTATTTAATGCCCCAACTGTACCAATCTCATCAACATGCTACGTATCATTTACATAGTTACGGGATATCTCAACATTGAAGAAATACAACTATCATATCTGCAATGGATCACGAATTGGTCCCAGCATTAAAGACTGTCTATGAAGCCAGATTTTGGAAATGACATGAAATGAATTTGCATTAACTACTGTGCAGGCCTCACACGTTTTGTGGGTGCATTAGAAAATATTATTTTATGTTTTATGTTGAATTCTCTAAAAGATTCTTTTAGATTTTATATTTGGTTGCTTTTGTTGTTGCGCAGTGGAGAAGGAGATAGCTCAAAAAGGAGCAGAATAGAAAGCAAAACTCTGTAATGAAAGTGATGATGAAGGAGCTAAAGCTCTATAAAAACAAAACAGAATTTTGATTAATATAAATTATTGGGTTGTTGTTTATTGCTTGTTTTTCATTTTGTTCTCCTCTGTTTTTGCTCTATAATGGTGTTTAATCGAATGATCTGAAATCTACTATCAGTTTGTATTTTTGTTTATCCTCCCCCTTTAAAATCTGACATATGGTATCAGAGTTTGATGGTAGATCTTGAAGGCTTGGAGAGCAATGGAGTGGTGGTGTTGAAAGCATTGTAGTTGCCAGTTGTAGCTATAGCTTGTTGAAATCAAAGGAATCAGTCTTTGAGGTCAATGAATCCTAAAAGAAAGGTCAATGAAGGCTGAAAGAATTCGTAGATTTTTAAAGGAATGTGTGAAGCAGCTAGAAAAGAATTTTAGATCGATGTTTTTATTGTTAAAGACCACTGTTTAATAGATTAGAGTCCAGAGTAGTGGTAATCTCCTAAAGAAGAAGCTATTACAAGAGGGCACAAATTTGTGTATACAAAATTGGAAGAGAAACCTAATAGAAAGGAGAAAATGACGGGTTAAGGTAGATTTCAAAAACATAAAAAGTCAAAGGTTGTGGCATGCAAGGAGGGAGAGAGAGAGAGCCCTTGAAAAAGTGGGAAAGGAGCTACAAATAGAAGAGAGTTTTGGGTGAGAACGTATGGGAAAATGGAGAAGTCAGGCCACACCATGTTTGAAAGGTAAGAGAAGCTATGAAGAGGTGTGAAGAAATAACGTAGAGTGGTAGAAAGAGGTTGTGTGAAGAGTCACACCAGTTGGATAGAAGGAATATGAGTAAAGTTAATTATCTACTCAAATAGAGGATTGTAGTAAGAGTTTTTGAAGCACCAAAATTGTTGATCTTAGGAAGATTGCTGAAAATCGTTGTACAAAGGAAATCCCTAGCCATCTCATAATGATAGATCGCTCAAGCTTGTAAAGAAGAATTAGTAGCCTCAAGGAAATAACTGGCTCCAGCCCTCACGCTATTGTAAGGTTTCTTGAAGACAAGTATAAGAATATCTTGCCGACCAAGAAAAATCTCTCTGTTCAGGAGCATCGTCGCCAAGGAAGAAACTACAACCAAAGAGTGTGTATGCCAGGAGAATAAAAGGGTAGTTTGTTAAGCATGCCAAATAAGTGCAAAGATATTGTAGAATAAAGGAGGAACTCTGCATGTTGTAGAGCTGGAAAGAATTCGTTGCTAAGGATCTGAAGATTTTGAAATAGATGAAGTTCTATTGGAGTGCAATCCAAAGAAAGTTTATCAAGAGGCAGATTATCAAGCTTATGAAGCTGTAAAAAAATAAAGAATGCATTTTGTGATCTAAATCTGTTAAAGAAAGAATATTAGATCTTGTTGAATTTAAATTCTAAAGGGGGAGCATGAGATAAAAGAGTGAAGAAAGAAAGTGACCCCAGATTGCTTTTTGAAGCCCAATCAAAAGAAGTCATCATTGTTGATAGAAAGGTCCTACTGCTTCAAGTCATCAGTGTTTGCAGATTGAAGGGAAGACAAAGGTTATCAAAGTCCCTAAATATATATTGGAGGAGACCTTCTAAAAAGAGTTGCAACTGGGAAATCTATTGTTGTTTATTTTTTGCAAAGGAGTCAAGTTGAATGAAAATTCTGTATTGTTGTAGCAAGTTTGGGGTACTTTGTTTTTCCCCTGTTTTTATTCTCTCTGCCATATCATCAAAGAAAAGAGATGAGATTGTTGTTAGAGTAAAATAGAAGTCAAAGAAACCGCTGCAAGGAGGATCTCAGATCTGTGAAGAGAGATAGCATCCAACGGTTAAGAAGAAGAGACTTCGTTGACATTGTAAGCATAGCTGAAGCTGTTGAAGGAATTTAATCAGTCAAAAGAAATTGTGAAGGAATAGAGTGAAAGAACTCGAAGCCGCTTAAAGATAAGCCTCTATAACAAAATCAAGGTAAGTTAAAATTATTTATTACAGATGGGAAAAGTAGGAAAAAGAGTTAAAAAGGAGAATGAAAATTTAGTAACTACAAAAGATGTCTTAGAAGAAGAGTTGTTAAATGTTAAGAAATGCAATTCAGAATTGATAGCAAGAAAATATGAAATCATATGTGAAAATGATGCTTTGAGTAAAGAATTGGATGAAGTTAAAAAGAAAAATACAAAATTGGAAGACAAATTAAAATTGTTTGAAAAAAAAAAAGAGGAAATACAAAATAAGTTGAAGCTTGTTGAAGGTTTGGAACAAAAACTGAAAAAAATAGAAGAAGAAAACAGTTTTCAAAAGAAAGAGATATTAAAATTGCAGTAAGAAAATGATTGTTTGAAGCCAAAGCCAGTTGTGCATGATATTTCTTGTGATACAAATGATTTGCATTTTCATCAATCAAATGAAGAATGTAACCTTGTTGAAATCATGTGTGAAGAAGATTGTATTGATGAAGATGAACATGTTAATGAGTTTGAATCTGATTCTGCAAATGTTATTTGTTTCAAATGATGACAATGTTGGTATGCAAATTATGAAAAGAATGGGATACAATGGAGAAGGATTAGGAAAGAAAGGACAAGGAATGAGAAATCCAATTGAGCCAACAATGAGGCCAAAATATGAAGGTCTCAAGTATGTTCCAGGAAAATGGAATGATCCTACAAAAGTAGGTAAATTTGTTCACAAAATGAAGAGTTTTGAGTGTACACATTGCCACAGAAAAAGTCATACCGAGGATAACTGTTGGAATTTGCATCCTTGTAGCATATGTGGATTAAAGAATCATTGTGAGAAAATGTGTTTGAACAAAGATTGGAAGAGTGAATCAATGACAAATTGCATAAGAATGGATTGTAGATGGGTCTATGGATCAAGTTGGAAGAAGCTTACAAGTATGTTCAAACAGTTGTACAAATTTTCATATGTGAAAAATGATAACAATCATAAAAGGTACGAATGTTCAAAAGAAATAACAAGTGTTTTGAGTCAAAAGAAGTTGTTGTCTAATGAGACATTTTCATATTACAACTGAAGATATTGGAAGTTCCATGTTGATGTTTTGAAACAATAGTTGGAAAAACTGCCGCAGCAGTTGAAAAATGCCAAATGAATGGCATCATTATTGAAAGTTGAAAATGGTTTGACAATTTTTATTGAAAAATTCAGAAAACATGGTTGCAAACACAAAACACAGAGGTGCAGGAAGAAGCCACAAGAGCTTCCAAGTTTGAGTGTTGGATGCCTCGTATGCAAGGGCCCATATTCAAGGAGATTCGAAGACTTAGAGAAGTAGCTGAAGCTACCATTATAGAATTCAAAGTTTGATACAGCTGTAACTGTTGCAGAAACAATTAATTATAAAAAGGGATTGTAGATGTTGAAGCATCAGTAAAAAGGAAAAAGGAAGAAGCTCTAGAAACTCTTAGCAGAAGAGTTGCTCTAGAATATCTGTAGCAGCAACATAGAAAGCTACAATGCGTCAGAAGTTTTGCTCCGGAAAGCATTGCTCCGTAAAGTTAGCTCTGAAAATTTTGAATCAATCAAGATTAAGTTCAGAAGAAAAGAAAGAAATAGAAAAAGGATAAAAGTCAATTGAATAGACTTTGTGTAGCAGCACACAAAAATCACATCGTTAATGCCATATCATCAGTAAAAGAAGTCAGCAAAAATGAAGTTTCCGCCAAGCGGAATGAGAAATGCAGGTCACTATAAATCAGTTGAAGATGCTGCCATGATAGAAGGAGATTGTTGTAGAAACAACCAAGAGGATCCAAGTAATAGACAAAAAAAGAAAGAGAGCAACGTAGCTCTGAAACAAGCAAGAACATGGTGTAAGGAAGAAGAAAGAGCATCAAAGCTCTGCTATAAAAAGATCAGGAAGAAGACAGAGCAATGCAACTCACAATTCTTTTTATACAAGAACAAGAACAATGCAAGAAAGAGGATTTTATAAAAGATCAGAAGATCTCAGAAAAATCTCAGTTGTATGAGGTCATAAAAAGTCAATTGAAGTTGTCAATTAGTAAAGAAATAGCACAGCCAAATGTTGCAACACTTTGTAAGTAATGTTTGAAATCAGAACATGGATGCTCTAGAACTTGAAGTCAGATGCTCTGGAACTTGAAGGAAGATGCTCCAAAACTTTTGAACATAATTCAGGAACAAAAGGAAGATGCTCCGGAACTTGAAGGAAGATGCTCCAGAACTTTTGGACAGAATTTTGGAAATGAAGGCAGATGCGCCGGAACCTTTTGAGAAAGTGGATGCTCTGGAGTTTTTTTTCTTGAGATGAATGTTCGCAGTTGAGATTAAGGGGAAGTGTTGGAGATATAATCTCACCTACCTTATTTAATGCCCCAACTGTACCCATCTCGTCAACATGCTACGTATCATTTACATATCTGCGGGATATCTCAACATTGAAGAAATACAACTATCATATCTACATTGGATCATGAATTGGTCCCAGCATTAAAGACTGTCTATGAAGCCAGATTTTGGAAATGACATGAAATGAATTTGCATTAACTACTGCGCAGGCCTCACACGTTTTGTGGGTGCATTAGAAAATATTATTTTATGTTTTATGCTTAATTCTCTAGAAGATGCTTTTAGGTTTTATATTTGGTTGCTTTTGTTGTTGCATAATAGAAAGTAGAACTTTGTAATGAAAGTGATGATGAAGGAGCTGAAGCTCTGTAAAAACAAAACAGAATTTTGATTAATATAAATTACTGAGTTGATGTTTATTGCTTGTTTTTGTTTTGTTCTCCTATGTTTTTGCTCTATAATGGTGTTTAATGGAATGATCTGAAATTGCTATCAGTTTGTATTTTTGTTTATCCTCCCCCTTTAAAATCTGACACCTGCCTCTAATTAAAAACATACTGGTCAATTTTTTATCAAAATACCATGTACTTTGCAAAGCGAAACAACAAAGCGTCGGAGAAATCGGAAAAGTTCTGAACAACCAAAACAATCTAAGAATAAGAAAAATGGCATGAAATCTGATATAAAGAGGTCAATCGGTACCGACTTGGATTTAAGGAGAGCTTTTGAATCCCCGAACAATTTGGCTGCAAGCTTTGGACATTGGAAAGCGAGGTTGAAGCAGGTTAAACAGGTCAATATGCTTTCTTATTAGCAGATGGACTGTTAGTGTTTTCATCAGTATCTGTGAGCGCCGATAAGTTTTTGTGGTTCTAAGAGTTCCACTATATAAGCGGAAGTCAACCTTCAAGACGGTCATGGTTTTGCTGATACTTTCAGGAATTTTGCTTAGTAGTTTTTGAAATTTTATTTAGGGTTTTCTTTTGACAGCGTAGATAATGTTTAGGGTTGGGAGGATTTCTTCATACGCACAAAGAATTTTTCTTTTTAATTTTGCCTTCAGCAAATTTCCCTACTTTTCTGTTTTGGGGCACGAACTTGAGCTTATTCAGTTCCTAACGCTTTATTTGTTTTTTAATAAATATTATTTTTTGGAAACTTTGAGCCTGGAGGAGGGATTCATAGGGACACTCTAAAATATAATATGAGAATTTTTCTTTTTGAACTTATTCTTTCATCGAATTTTAAGTTTGGCCTAATTTGTGCCTATCTGCATTTGTAGGCCTCACCGTTTAATATAGAAAACTTGTATGCATTTACAGATTTTTTTCAATCTTCTCTATTGATTCAACACAACATAAATATTATATAAACTGTCTTTGAATCTATCTGCATGCACATTATTGCGCTGGTGTTTTCTCACTGTAACAAGAGTAATGCTAAACGAAACAAAACTCTTAATTTTATTTCATTCAAAGATGACTTCTGCACTTTCTTCTTAACGAAGTCTCCCATCTAACGAAATGCCCCTGGTTCACCTTTTTATTAAAAGTTGAAGCTGCAGAAGTCAGTGCTTCTAATTGCAAGCTGTAAATTTTCGGTAGCTAATAAAATGGAGTATAAGCATTTCTGAATAGGGGATATTTCAAGGTTAACAAACAGGGGATATCATGATATCCACCGTAAAGAAGAGCAGTTAAAAAATTAGTCTATTACTTCTTCTTTTTTTTAAATTAGAAACTATGTTAAATAAATGCTTTTGATTTTAATGTTGGAACTATTGTTGCATTCATTTTTACTGTTTAATTTTATTATTAAAATATAGAGTTTAATGTTTCCTTTTGAGGTGACTTTTGGCTTAGATGCCAAATTTAAGGGGTATATTTTTGTCAAATTCACTTTGGGATTTTCACTTGGCCTCCTCTGTTGGTGTTATGCCACATGCTTAGAATTGGATGTGGTAGCTTATCCAGTTCAATAAATCACATTTTACATGTTTAAGCATGTCACATATCTCTTAGAGATTTGAACATAGATCTCAATTATGGAAGCCCTAACAATTTATAGTGTTCCATGAGAACACATTCCTTGGATCTAATATGTCCCTTAAGAAGAGATATCTCCCTTTTTGTTCTAAGGACTTCCTAACATTCCCTAGCCATCCCTGGACTTCATGACATCCCTTGGCCATCTTAGAATACGAAAAGAGAGGAAGAGGAGCAGTTTTCAGATATCAATCGGATAATAACTCCACTTTCTGAGCTTGTTGCTCAATGTACTTATGCAAACATATTTTTGGCCTCTCTCAATATAAAAGCATATTTTTGAGATCTCTCAATATAAATCACGTTTCATATTTTGTCTATTACTAACAGTCTATCAGATAGATTATGGAATAATTAGTAAGTGAATTATTATTGTACTTATTCTTTGTAACTTCAGCTTCCTTTGATTTGTTTATGCTATTTTTAGATATTTTTGATCTATTTGTATTTTAAGATTCAAATATTAATTTTGTATTATTTTAATAGTCATCCCCTTGAAATTTCTCCTCCCAACCCCAAAACTTTGACAATTTACCATTTAAGGTCCTCCCATTTGAATTTTTTATTATTTTTTATTTTTTATAGGTTTAATATATCACCTTGTATGGTGACCCTCGGCTTAGATGCCCTGACTAAGGGTTATGTCTTACATCAAATTCTCCAGAACTTGCACCGGGTCTCATCCATTTCAGTGCACCATATCTTGAATTGGATGTTGAATTAATCATTCAACTTTTTTACATTTTTAAGCATGTAACACGTCTTGTGGGGATTTGAACATGAGGGTCTCCATTTTGAAAGCCCTGAAGATTTGACCATTTGAGCTCATCCCATTTGACAATTAACTATTACTTTTCAAATATGCAATTTTACTGTATTTTTATTACATTTGTTATATTTTTTAATAAATCATAATTTTTTCCATATTTGTTGTTCACTGCTATGTAGCCGGTTCGCAGGGTTCTGGCCCGGGTCCTGGTCCGGGTTCGCCCTGGGTCCGGGTCCTAGTCCGGTCCTTCTATTGGTTCGGCCAGGGTCCTTGCATTTGGGCCTTGGTTCGCCAGTGAAGAACCCGGGCGAACCCGAGCAGAACCCGGGCGAACCCAAGGCGAACCCAAGCAGAACCCAGGCGTCTGGGCGGCAAAAAGTGATTTTTTTATTTTTTTTTTAATGTTTACTTCACTTTGACTTTGACCCACGCCCATGGGAACCCTAAAAGTGACCTCTAAAACATGTTAAACACCTAAACTGCCTCATTTTCATTCATTTGTTTTGCAAACAAGCATTTTCATTCCACATCATATCACAATTTGTAGCATTAATAATTTTGATCTTGCTATGCAGTTTCTAATTGTCGATTTCAACAAACTCCAACCTTCGATTACAAATTGTAGATGCATGGGGACTTACTTTTTCAGAAAGGAAACACATACCTATGTAATAAATATTTATGATGTGGGTACAGTTTAAATAATTAAAATATTGTATTCAAATCCCTTCAGAGACAAGGATAATGTTCCCCATTATAACCTCAAATTTTCAAATATATTAAAAAAAATTCCAATCCATTCAGATACGGGGATAAGGTTCTCCATTATAACATCAAAATTTTAAATAAAAAAAGAAAACACAGATCTCAAATTTTAATAACCATTTAAGTATAAAATAGTCAAATCAACTAGTCTCTAAATTTTGATTGTTTATTTTTTAATTGATATTTAAGATCACATTTTATCATCCATTATAAAAAAAATAAAATCATAATCCTAGATAAGAAAACAATATGTATTGCAATACAAACTCAAATTACCAGTAAACATTACAATGCAAAGGTCCTACAATTTGATTTTTTCCAACCATTAAACTTACATAGAGAGAATTTACAATATTATCCTCAAATAACCACAGAAAACATCACTGTGCTGCATTACAAAAGAGGGTGAAATAAAATTATAAAAGCAATATACATAAGAAAGAGCAACTAAACAGCAAACCCTATAGCAGCAAAATATAAGTGTATATAGCATTCTCTGAGAAGAATGCACAACTGAATCGCAAACAAAGTTTAAGTCTTAAAACCAATAGCTCCACTTCAAGTATAGTATCAGCTAATTTCTTAATAGGAGCAATGCAAGATCTGATAATAATGGCCCTAGTTTATATCTCCAAAGACAGTGAAGATAGGGGCGGCTTGTCGGTCTTGTGGGCTCAGCCTACTTCATCTAATGTCAATGTTGACATTGATATGGATGATCTAGAGAATCCATATGATGATTAAAACTTTGAAAGTGTTGTAATATTGAACTTGAAGTTTGAACAATGAATATTTATCATGCATGTTTTAAATGACATTCAAGTTTATGGTGGTTTTGTTGTTTATATGATGTTATCAGTTATGTGATATTCTAATCCTAATTCTGAATTCATGCTTCTAGGCTGCATATATATATATATATATTTTGTAATTTGTACTAACGAACCCAAGACGAACCGAACCCACCCCCCAAAAAATTTTGCCGAACCGGCGAACCGAACCCGCGAACCCGAACCCGAACCGGCTACTTAGGTTCACTGTATTTAATGCTCTGTGAAAAAGTTGCTACCTTGTTCATATCTAAGGGTTTCTCTGTAGGGATCACTTAAGGCTTTACAAGAGAAAGAGGCCTGAGATGCCATTTAGAAGCATAAACAACATTGAAATTTTCAGTCCATATTTAATGTTTTACAAATATTTTTCTGGATTTGACTACATAGATTTAAACATCGAAAATGTGTAATTGATATTTATTAATGAATGAGTTGTATGAGCAATTGTTGAACGCAGAGGAACAGGTCTTGAATATATACAAATAGGCCGAGAGTGAGTCAGAAATGGGTGGTCATATTGCTCATTACGAGAACAATGAGGTGCATTAGGAAGTGGTCAACATCCTACAAGAATCCTCTGAAAAATGTATATTATTCATGATCATGATGACAATAGCAAAGAGCTGCATGGAGAAATGGTTAAAATAGTGCAAGAGGCCTCTCAAATATGCCTGGAAGAAATTGAGATGCAAAGGCCTTCTGCATGCTTACAATACTGTTTACGTAAAACTTGAGGTAAGGCTTCATAAAGTTTCTTAAGCTTACAGCTGCACTATTCAAACTTCTTTACAAGGAAGAATAGGAATTGATGGTTTTTGGTATAATTTACACACGTTTGATTCCTGCTGATCATGATATTGACACCATATGTATACCTATTCCAATTGGAAACACCCACACCCACGTTAAAATCTAGAATAAGTTTCTGCCTAATTGTCAACATCTTACTGAATGGAACCTAGTTTTTATGATCTCATGAACTAAACTGCACTTATCATCCTTCTCACCTACAATTTGCCCTGCCACATGGTTTCTATGGTACTTACTGACATTTTCCTGTGGCTATATATTCTTGAATACTGCCAAAGAAGTTCTGGATTTTGGTGCAGGGTACGAGATAAATGATGTTAAAATTTGATTACGTGCTCTCTTAGTTAGTGAGGCATAAATAGGTTTACAAAGATGAAGTATAGTAGTTGCAAATTGCCTCTGAACTGAGCATGCGTAGACACCTCAACTAGTCTTTGTCTTATTCAGAGTTAGTGATCTGTACATAGTCAAGGACATTTCACTCAATCTGAGAAATAGTTAGGGAACCATACATGTGCGTGGATGCCTTATTCAATGTAACTGAGATGCTTTACAGACACTTAATTCAATCTAACTGAGATGACATGTAAGCTAAGATGAGCTTGTCTAGTAGGCCAAGTGTACAAGGTAGAATTTAAAATGTGGAGGTGTTTAAGAGGAGGAAGTAATCATTCAGTAATCTCATTAGACCTAGTTTGGCAACAATGTTGATAAAAGCGATGATTGGCAGTGGATTGAATGAGTAATATGGTAGCTACAGCATCTTTATTTGTTTTCCAACCAACCGAGGTTATTCGCTTGTGCTTACTAAGCTATTTGTCCACTTAAACATGTTAATGTTGTTGTCATTCCCTGTCTGTTAGTTAATTAAGCTCGTTGAGTTGCATTTCAGTAACAACCAAATCAAAGAATTCAGAATTGCCATATTTGTTTGGAAGTTTATGGAACCTGATGAAACTCAACTTGAAGCAGAATCCTTTTTTCATTCCACCAATTCAGAATGTTGAACAGGATGTGCACAATGTAAGGTTTGTTGGATGGGAACAAAAATATTACCTCTGGCGCCAGTAACAACCAAACATTGATTGGGTATTGTGGAGTTCTGTGGAAGGTTTTCTGGAGTTCATTTTATGCATTTTTCAAAGACTATTTTACAAATTTTTGTGTTGTTTACAGTTCAGAAATTTTGCCAAGTTTTTCCCAAATCTCGTGTCCAAGTCAAATTTAAGGCCTTTCAAGTTTTTGCTACACAAGAGGACTGTCCACATTTGAGTTTTATAATTTTGGTTTTAAGTTGAAGTCAATGCAATTTGTTAGGGTCTGCAGAGCACTGTTATTTCTAGATATTGATTTTGATGTTGTGTTTGGAGATAATGAACAAATTAATGTTTTGTTAAGTTTAATTGTAGTACTATTAAGGCCTACTTGATGTGATACTATGTTTAAATGATAACATAAGCCACTTTTAAAAGATACACAACCGAAACAAGCAGGGTCCTGCTAAGAATAGCTACTAGGTCTGGTTGAAACTGTAGTGAATTTCTGTCTGAGCTTTTCTGACTTGATTGGGAAATTTTTAATTCAATATGAATTTCTTTAGAAAACTCAAAATAAAAATTAGAATATGTGATTAGGAAGGCAAAAAATGCTAGCAAAATAAAATTCCAAACAGCGATTCCTGTAGGTTGTTCTAATAGTTACAAAAATCACTTATGGAGAAGAGTGGAGAAACTAAAAGCAAGAATAAAACAACAGGGGTAATCCTATTGTGTTATAGGAGTGGACAGCTTGCCCTGTGGGATCTGTGATATCCTTTTCGAAATCCATGCAATTACGATGCTTAGGACATCAAATTGACATTGTTAAAAAGGTACATTTTTTTTTAATTGAAGTATATAGTTTACAAAATAGATTCCATAGGAAAGGCATTGAACAAAACCAAACTACCAGTCATAATCTAGTCAACAGAACATATCTTTCAAAATCAACTATAGACAAGAGTAATCTTTGATAAATATAAGCCCAAAAATCAGGGGTAGTCTTCTCTATTAAGAGTTCCTTGAACACACCTCTCACACATATCATCATCCCCTTCAAATGAGTTTCCAAAGCCTTCTGAGCCCAAACTGCCACCTTGTAATCTGAACCCACCCCCTGTTAAGAGCTCCATCCTCACCCTTTGTGTTTCCTTGCAAGCCTTTGATTCTATGGAATTGATCAACATTCTGAACTACAGGGGCAATGAATTGAGGACAAGGCAAATTTTCAGAATGTCTAGATCTGTCAGAATCCAGGAGCAGAAATGCCAAAATATTGTTATGTCCTCCATTACAAGATGAAGATGTATATGAATGGAATTCAAATTCAATTTGGTTACCACAAGACCTGCCAATTTCTTGGACTCTATACCGTTTTCCTGGCTCCACCTTGCTTAAAAGATCACTCACAACATTTTCACAAGAAACTTGAAGCACACGAGATGACTTTCCCACCTGACAATCAAGCCCAGGAAATACTTTTCTTTTGCCATCTATATCCAAATGTCTTCTCTTACGCCTATGCAGCACTAACTCCTCACCCTGAATGAAAGATCCTCATCTCATGCTTTGCAGGAATTGAAAGAGTATAACAGGTCTAAACGTTTTAAATATTCAAAAAATAAAAATAAAAATAGCAGGTCTATGAAGATCCAGAAAATAATACATGGTCAGGTGGCCTGAAAAAGCACATGCAGCTAAGAAGACTGCAAATAAATTATTATTGTAAGAAAGGGGCAAACCAAAATCAGTTAAACCCAAATCACAAGGACTTAGTACTAGGAAAAATAGTCCTGTGACGGAGGGTACCTCAAGCAAACACACAGCAGATAAAAAGAAATCATTCACCTGACCTCAAATTTATGGGTGGCTTTGATATGCTTCATTACAGAGGCTGCAATCTTCTCCAATAGCTTTCCATGATCCCTAAAATAGCAGCATTTTATGTTATAGCCAAAAGTCCATAATAATAATAAAAGTGTACATGGGAAGAAAATCTTTATTAAAGAAGTAGGGCTTGAGGAAAATTAAAGGAATTTTACCCTTCAAATTTAAAGCCGAACCTATACGAAACCCTATGGAGTGTGGCTCTCCATTTCTCAATAGACTCACTGTCAACTTTTTGAGGGAGTTTGTGGAAAGCTTTGGAATACAATCCAACTTCATCTTCACTTTTCATCCGCAAGTCACTGGGTTGGACTCCACAAAAGACAGAGATAATGGGAGCCCCACTTTCCTCCATTAAACAAAGCTCACTCAAACACCAATCAGATTCTGCATAATTTTCTGAAAAAATGGCTATGTGAACAGATGCTGTGCTAATAGCTTGGTGGATTCTGTGGGGAATAGCATCTCCTTCTTCCATTTCTTTATTGTCAAGGAAAACCTTGATCTTTTTGTTTCGTAGTTTGTAGTAGACAAGACTGGCAACCGTATCCTTCACGTCCTTCCCCCTATGATTTATAAATACATCGTATTTAGTATCCGATCTTGTTTTTGAGGGGCAAACAGTAGAGCTTGTTAATTTGGCAAAAGGAATCTTTTCAGTCTCAGATGAAGTGCCCTTGATATCTTCAACATCAGGCAAAGGTTCCTCACAATATATCATGGTAAGTAGTGATCAAATTTGCAGAATGACCTGAAATTTCATATGATTGCAGTTTACTGAAATAATATTATAACACTTCAAATGAAAAATTGTTTAACGTTAGCTCATCCTTCACACTAAGGAAAATGAAATTATGGCCTTTCATTGTAAAAATATCTATAACTCCAGAAAACTCTAAAGGGAAAAAATAAACTAATTACAACTCCTTAACACTCTAATGAAAACTTCTTTGTAGCAATGGAGGCATATGCACATTGATGGAGCTATGTTTTTCTGGTTGACTGTACAACGCTATCTTACAAGTTCCTTGCATTTTTGCCTAAAGTGCAAGTTCAAGTTGCACTATTTTTAAACAACATTACAGCGAAAGATTCAGAAACAAAAAAAGCTAGTATAGATTAATATGTTAATTAGAAATTAGCGATTTATACAGTTTTTTAGTTACTTGTATGCAGAGTTGATTTTGATCACTTTGTGGTTAAATTCTACAAATAATTAATTTCATTATTGAGGTTCCTGCAATAATGGAGCAGGGTCAGATAGACCAAAACAGCCTAAACTTCAATGAGAACATTATTTCCCAGTATGATTCAACTTAATTTCAAGAATGAAAGTTAAGGCAACCCAGGTTTCGCCGGTGGCAGTGGAGCCTTAGAGATTAACAAAAGGTAACAAGATATGGCATATGCGCTTTGTCTTGCATTGACATTAACAAGTTGGGAGCAAGGATCGTGCTTACAGAATTAAGGCTGACCAAAGATAGTGGTTTGGAAGAATAATCATCGTTGAACAGGATTCACTGATTCTAATCTCAGCAATGATCTAAAGGCACTGCAATGCATGGAAACTAGATGCCATTGTCAAAGTAGCACTATATATGGCCAACGACGTGAACAATATCAGACACCACAAAATACAGTAGCAGACTTAATATCATATAGAGTGGTAACACACTTAGGTCAAGGAATCTTGGATATGATCCGTTGGCCTTTTAGATCAGAATCTTCAGCCGTACTTTGCCCCTAAGTGAAAAACTGGATCAAGGATTACTAGGAGGGATATGATGTCCTTGAGAAAAACAGGGAATCGTGAGCTGGGAGGGGATGCAGGTATCCACTTATTGTATGCAACCATGGTCATTGTTTCTCTCTTGCTTTAATTTGCTTCATTTCTAAAATGACAAGGAGAGATAATGATGGAAACAGATTTAACACAAAATCAAACTGGAACACCGTACTTTATTATCAAAAAGAAGATATTTTATTGAAAAATCCATCTTTTGTTCTCGAGTGTTTTTGTTCTAATATGAATTTATAGACTGCTGGCATTAAGAGTTTGAAGAATTACAGAATGATAATGTAGTGACATTGTCATCTTATCATATGGACCCATTCAGATCTCTGTCCATGCACAGAATGTTTGAATTTAAAAAGAATTAGATGAATGAAATAATATTTTTCTTCCTCAAATGAATGGGAGAAGAGTAGACAAGCTTGAAGAGTCGATTTCAGTTTTGACTAAGCAGCCTTTGTCCTGCCCCTGTTTTTTACACACATTGGAAATTTAAAGGGCAGTATTCAAGAAGCTTTTTTGGTAATACTACCTATTTTTTATGGGAGCCTGGTTAACTAAGATTCAGGTCGTCCAGTTAGAGATTTATTTCTTCTTCAAGCCTATTGTTGTTTCCAGCACTGGCAAAATTCCAAATCGGTTTGCTACAGTTAGGGCATGTTACATCGACAGGCTATTATTCATATTTATATGGTTATTTAAAATTTAAAATCTTTTTCTAAGAAAATGGAGCAGCTGTTTCTTTGGAAAAATACTCATATGGTGCTGGGCATGCCATGAAAATTACGAATTTGAACAATAGCAAAATTTACTCCAAAAATCGGAGCGGCCGTTTTTATCTAGCTGTCCTTTTTTCACCCTTAATTGTCACAATGGGATGCATAATTAAGGTCGCTGGGTGGAGTGAATGAATGAATGCTTTTAATTACGTCCACGAGACCAACCGGCCTATGGGACCCAAGAAACAGAACTGAAACCTCTTTTTGCAAAAAACAGAGCAGCTGCCGACCCCACCAAATAAAATAATTTTAATGCAATAATCATTATAGGGGAGAGGGTGTATTAGCTGCCCATGTACCCATATATTTGTCATGCATCTAACCTTTCAATTATTTCTTTTACAATAATCAATACATGAAAATTAAACGTATAGTAAAGTATTTCACATGCAATAATATTTTCAACTTTGCATATGTAGTCTACCATGTCAGTGCAATTGCAATATAGGGAAGAGGGCCCACTAGTAGTCCACCCTAACTTCAGGCACCCTAAACTTCTAAATTGTACATTGGATTGCCAAAAAAATAAAATTGGTTTTTTCATATGCGACTTAAGAGCTTAAAACTATTGTTTCAACTTTTGGGTAGTTACGATGACCATGTGATGAGTCATTATAGAGGTTTTTTTTGGGGGGTCACTAAATATATATGCTTGGTTAAGAATTTTATTTGGAGTTATGCACCTTTTTTGGTGATCATAGCACAAAGTTATTGGGGTGTCTACATGTGGGTATTGTTCAAAACTTTCAAATGACTATAGTTGGACCTTTGTGCATGTAACAACTTGCCTTGAAGTTGTCATAACTATCCAAAAGTTGAAACAATAGCTTTAAGCTTTTAAGTTGCATATGAAGAAACCCAAAAAAAATCATGAAAATTTGATGTATCATTTATGAGCTTAGGATGCGTGAGGTTAGGGTGGGCGGCTACTAGACCCTCTCTCTTAATTATGTAAAATAGTAGAGAACACTTTTTAAATAATTATATGATTAAATATGTAAATAATTTATTTGAAATTATTGTAGTATTTTTTTAAATAATTTTAAATTAAAAAAACAAGTGTTAAGTAAATAAAATAAATCTTAAATAAATAATATTAGTTCTTTAAATAAAAAAAATCAATTGTTTTAAATTAAAAAAAATCTATAAATAAAATAATTCAAGATCGATATATTTGTGATCTATTTAAAATAGGTATATTTAAAATACCTACACTAGTATTTACTTATTTGTTTTAGTGGATAATAATATTGAGAATAATATTTTATATAAATTTGTTGATAAAAACCTTTAAACCAAAATTTTGTTTTGGTTCCACATGACTTGGGCATAAATTTGATGGTTGTATGACTTTATTTAATTATTTGTCATAAAATATAATCAAAATCTCAAGAATATTATCATATGATAGAAGAGATTTAGATACATCAAAATTTCTATGGAATTATTTTGATATGTATTTAATTTATATATAATTTTGTTTATAATAAAATGTGTCTTAGTATTTGAAAGGCAAGTTTTAATAGATAATTGTCATGACAAAATTGCTTGATAAGCAATGATGTTTATCAAATTTAGACCCCCATATCACAATTTCATCTAATTTAGTTTTAGCCATTTATTCGGTATAATGTTTTTATGGGGGATTGGCTTGTGCTACCTGTAAAGGTTACACAAATTTTGATATACTTTTTTGGATTGTGATTCTTTTTTAAAGTTGAAAATAAAAGAAATGTTGTTATATTTGTTAACATTCTAGTTGATAAGTAGTAAAATTAAGCTTATAGTTATTTTTAATTTTTAATTATATTCTTTTAAATCAATAAAATGGCTTTAGGGAAGTTCATCTTTATTCTTTGTTGGATTATTAGGGTAATGCTTCGTGTACTATATTTTTCATGTTCTATCAATTTCACCATTTTGCATTTTGTTTGATAATCACATCCTATATAAGGGGTTAAAGATGATGCCTCAACAACTCTAATCAATGCTCTCACAACTATGCAAGACAATTTTCTTCACTATACTACCATCCTTTTGTATATTCTTAGTGACCTAGATGGATAGGGTAAATCTTTTCCTTAGTTTAGCTAATTCATCTTATTGAGAAGATGATCAACAAGCTCAAATAACAAGAGGAACATAATTAAATACACAATGTCAATTCACCATTTCAAATAGTGAATAGTGAGGATTTGCAAGATATTGGATGGAGATTTAAGTTAGATGATTGCGATTCATCTCATATTGTTGACTTTTTAGTTTTAAACATAGTATAGTCTTCTAGACTTTGGAACATGTTCCCATGCCACTAGAGGTTTTTGTGATAGTCTCTACATTGTTTTTATTAGCAACTAATTTGTAGACCTATTCTATTAAAGAAATTCTAAAAACCTAACTAAAGCTTCATTAGCTAGAAGTCCATATAATTGGTCAAAAACATAGATTTCCTTTACCACACCAATGAAAAACACCTCTGATTTTCTCCTTCCTCCTAATTACTTATGAACACAATGAAAATCACAATCTTATGTCCTTTTTCCTTATATTTTGGGTCCACTTCAACTCAACCTTGTCATAATCTCATTTTATTTTCATACATTTCAAGGGTCTCAACTTAATATTCAATCTCCATCATTGATCACCTTGGTTGATATTTGTAGGTGCAAAGTTAACACAAGTTAGTTATGCATGTGTAGTTCTAACCCTAAATTTTTAAACTTTAAATTGGTCTCGTGTTTCCCCCTACATACTAACCATTATGAGTTGATTTAAGTTTGAATTATTTATATTCCATGTTATGATAGTATATTTAAGAACATGCCTAATTCAAATTATCATCCTCTGATCTAGATCCAAGAGCATTCTCGTGAGAACATCATAGAACTTCCTACTTACATCATCATCTTAGGTATACTATATGCTTGCTTACTATCTTGATATTTGTTCATCATTATTAATTTGATCTGCCTACATGTTTCACCAAAGGAAAATAAATCCTTGTCTAGCAATTTCTTAAATGGTATCTTTCAAAACCACCTACCTTTACACATAGGCACAAGGTGAAGTAAAATAGTAGTATTTTAATGTTTTGTTAGATTAGATCTACAAACAACATTTAATTTTGCACACCAAATTTACTTCCATAAACATCAAATTTAGATCTATAAAACTAAAAGAAAATCTAGACAATTTTTAAAATTTAATATAATAATTAATTAAAACTTAATTCATTAATATCACACTCAATTAATTTCTCATATTTATGACAACAATTTCTTCATTGGATTTAAAACTAAATACATGTATTTTTATTCGTTATATTTATTCATATTAATATTTATTCTAGTATCAATCATCAATTCAAACTCAAAAATTCTAAACTCTTATTACCTATTCAATTATTTAACCTAACTGAATAATAGTAAAGCCCTTAATTTTCATTACAGCTATAAAGATTCGGAAAGCTAAAGACCTACTTAGTAAACGCCAAAAAGCCATATTCAAATTGCTCAGAACTCTATTAAAAATGGAACAAATATAACTTCTAAACACACAGTTCCCAAGATATTTAAGGCTTCTGGAACTTGATGACTTCAATATTCAACAGGATTTGAACATGAAAACAATTTGTCCAGCAAAAGAAGCTGACAAAGGCAATTTTTGGCTCTGAACTGAATCCATTGTAAGTAGTTGACAATTTATCGAGACAAATTGCTGAGAAAGAGTGAAAAGAGAAAACTTTAGCAGGATTGAGCAACTACAAGGCCGCTAAGTACAGGGGAAAGTGGGAAAAATTCCATTAATTTATCATCATGGCCTGGAAAGACTAAAACAGTCAATGAAACGAACGAAAAAGTTACCAAGAAAGAAATAAATACAAATACAAAATTAGCAGCAAATATGTGAAGGAAAGAATCCACAGATTAGCTGCTGTTTCCATGAGTTACAGATAAAAGCTTGAAAGGAATTTCTTGTACTTTCTTACCTCTTTAGTACTCTTGAGCCTCCGTCTCTGCCTCTTCACAATGTTTCTTCTTCTTTTACGTGCTCTGCAGTGAGGCATCTTATATAATACAAAACTTTAACGACGTATGCAAATCGAAGTTTCAACTGTTACATTGTAGATTGATAACGTCAGCGAATTACGACAACCCAAGAACCGGTGAATATCCAGTATTTGAGATGCTTTATGTAAAGTTTTATGGTGTTTATAAAAAGCCCATTCTTGTTCCCTGGATTCCCACTGAACGATTTGGAGTGCCGGTTGGAGATCACGTTTTATTCCGGCGCCTTGGCTTACGGCAGCTTCCACTTACGTTCCATCACTTCTGAATTTTTCACATATTTGGTGACTTAATGTTTCCTTTTTGTCTTTTGCTTACAGAGTCCATTCACTCTATATTTGCCGTTCGTCGTCAATCCGTCTAAGGATTTGGAATGGTTTTGTCACTTGTTTTTGTTGTATTTGCGCACTTACGTTAAGGTTGCGTATGGCTTCAATTTTTCAAACTCTTTTGTTTGCATATAATCACGCCATCTAGATAAGGTGGTCGCCGTCAATCATCGTATGCTAGAAGTTACCCGTGATCTTAATCTTCCACTAAGGAGCGTTCATTTAAATCTTAAGGTTGTCAGATCTTTGGGGTCAGTTCACTTGGTTTTGGTTGTCGTTTTAAGTAGTTGAAGTTGTGTATTCGATTATTGATTTGTTTGTACTGTGTGGATGAGGGTTTGTTGCACATCATTCAAGAGACCATAGGGGGCTTGCCCTTTCAAGAGCTAACCCCGGGTCATTGACTAAATTCTTGATTCCTTTCAATAATTTTAGAAAAAAGAAAAACCTTAACATTGTCCCCCAATCCAATGAAAGCGAGTTTTGTTATGATGTTTGTGTTGAGAATAATAAGGCTAAGCATCACAATGTTCATATAGACAATCAAGATTTTGTAAATGACCTTGTTAGCTTGTTAATGTAGAAAGTCTTACACAAGTAATTGATATGATTTATAATGTATTCATTAATAAAATATTTAGATTAGAGATTTTACATGTGGTTAATGCTAGAATTGCTTGATCTATTTTGACTAGTGCATGTTTATATTTTCCATATCTACCATTGAGCAATTATCCATTATTACTCCTATTACCACCGTCACCTCCATACTACATGATCACTATCAACATCCACCACATAGGGTCTTACCTTTTTCACCTTTCATCCCCTTTATGGTCCATCTTTGATTATACCCCTCTTGGGATACCTATGTATCCCATATGATGCCCATCTCATTTGCTACTACCTCGCCCATCATTACCCTTTGTAGTCATACAATCCCACATCTGCCACTATTATGCTTTGTGTATCCCTTATTCGACATCATCCATAGCCATGAATGCACTCAAGTGTATCTCCTCCTCTATGCATCTTTCCCAATCTATCACTTGATCCACACTTACTTCTCATGCTCATTTAAATACATGCCATAATGACTCTCAAGCTACACTTGTTACCCTTTCATCATCCATTTTAGATGCATTCATTCACAAGATAGATCAAATAGGAAAACTAGATGTTAAACCAAAAGAACAAGATAGTGAGGAATTCAAGGATGCTAGACATACACCACTATCATGTGAGATTGTTATACATAAACTATCTATGGGCTTTGTGGAGCCATAATTTTCAATGTATGATGGCAAAGGTGACACAAACACACATTTGAGATATTTTACAACTGCATGTGTAGACTTCCTATATGGGGATAAGTTATTAACTAAGTCATATCAACAAACCTAAAAAGCTTATGCTATCAACGTGGTTCCTTACACTTCATCAAAGACCCATTCACACATTTGATGATTTAATTTAGGCATTCTTAAAGCATTTCAAAGTTAACATGAGCTTTAGAATTATAGTTTCCAATTTATTCAAGTATGCTCAAGGACAAATTGAACCCATTAGGGATTATGTTATACAATTTCAATCTTTATGCTCCAAGACTCCCCTACATGATTTTGAATTGCAAAACATTTTTTATTAAGGGTACTTAAACTAATTTAAGACATACATAACTAAATAGCTTTTCATCTTGTATGGATGTCTGTGCACATGTAAAAATAGTTGATTCTAAATTGCTAGCAAGAAATCTTTTCAAATATGGGTCATTAAGTCAAATACTTCATATCCTTCAAAGTATCATTTGAAAGCCAAGCATATTTTCCAAGGGTAATGACATGAAGGAGGTTTTTTATCAAGTTGTTAATACTTCTACTTTTCCTTCATTGAACCAAATTATTGTAGATAGTTTACTAAGCTTCAATAATCCATGGATGATGCTCTTCAAAGTTTATTAATTGCTAACTTAATTAGTCTTCCCCTCTTTCATACATTGGATCTAAATAAACCACTTCCAAGGACATATAATGAGCAAGCATTTTGTAAATTTCATTGAGTTAAAGGCCATTATATACCCAATTTCACGTAGACCTTAAAAATAAGGTACAATATCTCATTGACATTAGCAAGATCAAAATTGAAGGCATTGATGATAATGCAAATTTATAAACTTTGTACCTCTTAAGTCAATTGCAAGTTTATACATGATACACATGAGGTTGATGATGAACTTGTTGGAAATGAAAATATATTATATGAGCATGCTTTTGTGGAGGCCACTAAAACTAACACTATACATCTTCTACTTTGAGTCACACTCCATCAATTGCTTTCTATGATAATGAGATACCACAAAATAATCATTGTGGATCATTATACATCATAATAAAGTTCCTTGATATTGGTATTCACAATGTTCTTGTTGATCCTAAAAATCAATATATATTATTTGATTCATAAAATATGTCCTTGTTCATGCACAAATTAAGCCAAAATCTTATGTTCATTAAGTCAGTTCTTCAAAGATAAAAATGGAATACACTTTGGTTTGTGACATCTTGCATATTTTCCATATTACTCAATAGACCATGGCTAGATAACTATAAATTGATTCCTTCAATAGTAAACTAATGTGTCAAATTCATTCATGAAGAGTAATTAAGAGTATGAGAGATGGGTCTAAACTAAATCTAGAGTTGTGTCATTTCACTTTAGATACATATGCCCCACCTCTAAAAGAAACTCAATATGAAGATGAAGGAATTCATGAGGTATCAAGATGTGTTATAATAAGAACAAGAAAAAGAAAAAGATGAAACAACAAAAAAAACATAGATTCACACAAAGAGAAAATCAAAAATGAAAAAAAAAACACAAATAGAAAAGGTGCAACAAATACAAGTGTTGAACATGTATAGAAGACTATTTTGAAACTAAAGCAAAAAATTATGGTGCACCAAATTCCTATCATTCCACAACAACTTCAAGCCAAGAAACAAGAATAGGTTGAAAGGAAATGCCCAATGTTACAATTATTGGCCATGTATCTATAACTAGCATGAAGGAATACAAATAAAAAATAATTATATAATAGTGAAGGCAATCAAAAATGACCAAGAAACACAAACAAATGAAGAAAATTTTAATGATTTTTTATCAAGATGATTTATTAAATGAATCTAGAATTATGATAATTTAGAGACAAAAATTGATTATTCTAAGTTCATTCAATGATATATCAACACCATTATAACATATATATCTAAGAAATTTTTTCTTTAAGACTCTTAAGATTGATTGGGTTTTCCTTGCTTCTATCAAAATGTTTGTTGAAGGATGGAGTTGTAGCCCCTACTTCCATAATATAATTCTTGATTTATGGGGATAAGTTCCCCCGTTTTTGGTCTAGGGTCTATGGAAAGAAAGAAACAATAGGGTTTTCAGGGATATAACTAAGAGTAGTAAGGAGCTATGTATGATTATAAGGAGACAGATTCAGGAAAATGTTGATAGTTGTAAATACACCCAAGCTAAGAAAGGGCCTAACTATTAGGAGTTAAGAATAAAGCAGCAGTGGGGGATTTTCCATGACTTGAATAATGTGAATTGGGAAAAATAGATTATACGAAAAAGCACTATATGGATTCCCCCTAATCCTAGATGTGTGAAATGTAACTTTGATGGCTGCTCGAAAGGGAATCCGAGAGAAGCTGGAGTTGGAGGAGTGGTTAGGGATGAAAGTGGCATCTATGTGGTGGGATACAACAAAGGTCTTGGAAACACAACAAACAATTTTGTTGAAGCATATGTTGTTTGGGTTCGAATTGGTTACCTTAAAGATAATGGGTACAAAAAAGTGGTTGTTGAAGGGGATTCCAAACTTATTATTGACTATCTTAACAACAATGTTGAAGCACCCTGGGAAATAAAGGATCTCTTGGATGATTGTAAAAACATGTTATAGTTCTTCCAACAATACAAAATTCTTCATACTCTTAGGGAGGGAAATAGAGTTGCGGATGCTTTGGCTAACATGGGTCTGAGACAGGATGCTTTAAAATAATGGGACTTTTCCAACCTGTCCAATCAAATAAAAGAAGTTTTGGCCCAGATTAAAAATGAAGAATAAATCTGATGCTTGGATTAATGATGGTGGGAGTAGCTATAATTAAAATGGGTGGCATCCCTGGGGGTCCAACTATAATTGGGGATCCTTGGTGGCATTCAGGCTTGTTGAATGGATGGATGGAGTGGCATGTGAAAAAAGGTCCAGCTGTAATTGGGGATCCTTGGTGGCACTCAGGATTCTTGAGATCAAAGAAGGGCACAGTAAAGAGTTTCTCCTCCTTTCAAAAAATAACTTGTGTGAAGCAACCGACATGGGTGGACCAAGGAAGCGAACGGAACCCAACAAGTATGATGCGCTACAAAAAAATGTGAAGCTTTGGGGCTTGTTTGAGAAAGCTAGTTTCACTCCTTATTTCACAGCTATGGAAGGTTATAACGATCAAAGCTAAGCTACAAATTCACCAATGCCTAGAAGGATGGCGAAGTCAAAATGGGTGGTCTCCATTTCAAGGTGGATGTGAAGCTCATTGCAAAGGTGACGGATCTGGCCTACGAAGGAAAGAAGGTGGCAAAGGTAAGTAACGGGAAATACCAGGACTATATTCTAAAAATTTTTGAGGATAAGGAGAAGGTTGAGCATTTCCAGAATGGCTATTCTAGGGTTTTACTCCCTCCCTTGTACCATAATGTATGTTTCTTTGTCATGAAGTATTTTACCCTAGAGGGTCATTTCCAGTCTGTGCATGGTTACCACTTCCCTATCCTTAACCATATTCGTCATCTCAAAAAGATAAATCTTCCTTTTTTCGGTTTTCTTCCCTAAGTCAAAGCCTTACCCATGGGGAAAATCTGTCGTTACACCAAGGCTTAATTAGAGCTATCTGCAAATATGTGTTGGTTACATATCCTCAAAAGAATCTTCCCCTCAATTTGATAGAAAACCCTACCCCTAAGAGCTCTGTGAAAATAGAACTCATAGAGAGTCACCCTCATACCCCTACTAAAAATCCCATTAAAAATTTGCCTAGCCCTGAGGACCCGTTGTGGGCTGAACTCCTACAAGTCACTCCTGAAAAAAGGAGTGTTGCCTTCATCGGTTCTATTGAGAATAAAAAGAGGAAGTTTCTTATCTGGGAATTGGGGAAGGAATCCAACACTATTACAATTCTTGATGATAATGAAAACCCTGAGTGCTCAACACCGGTTGGTAGAAGGTCTTCAAGGCTTGCTATGGCTGCTTCTAAAGGGTCAGGCAGCAATAAAAGGATTTAGAGGAAAAATGTGCTTCTAGGTCACAGGAAAGTAAAGGAAAAAAGATGGTGAAGGAAGATAGGGATTCCTCTACAGAGGAAATCCCAGATAGTTTGGGTGGAGATTCTATTGAGGAGGAAAGTTTTGAGTCGAAGGAAGAGGAGGTTTCTGACAATGAGGAAGTGGAAGGGGAGTCGCAGTAAGAGGAAATTCATGAGGTTGAAAAGGACAATGAGGGGATGGAGGAAAATGTTAATGCAATAAATTATCAAGAAGTTATGGAAACAAAATATCATGAGGAAGAGAGGATAGATGAAGTTGATAATGTAAAAATCAAAAGGATGGAGGAGAGATTAGAATGGCTGGAAAAGATGATGCAAGAGGAGGATAAGGAAAGCAGAATCCAGACTCTGGAAATAGTAGTGAAGAGTCTCTGCAGGGTGGTGGATGCGGTTATGAAGAAGGCTATCATGGCTACGGTCTCGAGTCAAGGAAAAATTAAAAAGCAGCAAAAGAGAAAGTCAATGGACAAGATGGTTGACTTATCGGGCAAGATGGAGCCGAAAGAGAAAGTGGAAGAAACTGTTGACAACTTGTTGAAAGCCTGATGTCTGATCGAGGATGCTTAATCCTTGGTCACTTTTTTGCTTTTTGTTTTGCTTCTATGGTTTTTTTTGGTGCTTCTCCTGACGATACTTTTACTGGTGTTGGCCTTTGGTGCCTGGACTATCAAAAAAATTGTTATATTTTTGTTAGTAGTTCTAGTTTATGCATGGACATTACTTCTAGTATTATATGGTATTATAAGTTTAAATTTTGGGATCTAAATACGGACTGTATGTATTTTTTTGATATCTCTAATAGGGATGAAATATTTGATCATGAGGGAATTGGTTAAGCTTTTTGTTGGCGGTGTTGGGGATGCTTTTCTTGTCAGCTTCCTTTTGTGGTTGTTTTGACTAGTTGATGTTCTCTAAATTGATGTACTTTTTTGTAAGGTTCAGGGCCCTTTCCCTACTTAATCAATCAAAAACATATATATCTAGATATACCTTTAGCTTATATTTTACTTTTTTCCTTTGGTTTTCTTCTTTGTTTCCACACCTTGGCTTTTTTTACCATCCCTTATTTGTTGTGTTTGCTACATTGTTGTTTCACATTTAACATTTTTTCCATGTTTGTTCTCCCCACTTGGGGGTATGTTTTCTTCTACTTATTCACATCTTGGTAAGTGCACCAAGATGAGAGAAAAAAAGTGGCCTAAAATAATTTTTTAAACTTAAAATATGTATGCACTTTATAAAACATGTACTCACTTTCTAAAATGTGTATGAGATATAACGCATTTACACATAATGGGTTGGATCAATTCCAAATGTATTGTCTTTAATAAAATTCAATCCATAACATGCTCATGCTATAACTCATATAGTTTTTTTAGAACATCATTTACAATGTTATACACAATGATATAAAGCTTTCATTATAACATTATTGCCTCTAATTCTAAAATTAAAAAAAGAATCTCACCCTTTAGGCTTGGAAATGTGGATCTAAGGGTTGGAACTCCATTTTGGTTAAAAAATCTATGTTTTTAACATAAAATAACATACTCAAACTTCATCATTACCAAATCTATGCATTACTTTTTCTACACAATCTTTGATCTATTTATCTAAATTTGAAAAAAAGGGATTGATATATGCTTCATTCTATAAACATAAAAGAATTACATCTTCAATTATCTTTGTGGAAGTTATGTGACATTTACACTTGATGATATTGATGGGTCCCAAAATTGTTGCTCCAATCC
Organism: Sequoia sempervirens; assembly: GCA_007258455.2. Classification (NCBI taxonomy): domain Eukaryota; kingdom Viridiplantae; phylum Streptophyta; class Pinopsida; order Cupressales; family Cupressaceae; genus Sequoia; species Sequoia sempervirens. The sequence continues at coordinate 833,723,211 of VDFB02281492.1, forward strand.
CTAGAATGGAAATCCACTCGCAAGGCTAGAGTTGTTGTCAAGTGAGTGAAATTGGTTCATCAATAGAACAAAGGAGGGTTTAAAGTCAATTCTACGAGACCGGGTTTTCTCTCTTACACTTTGATTTTAGTTTAAAATCAAGAGAGTGTTCCCAGAGGCTTTGAAAGAATGCAAGATATTTGGTGATGGCTATAACTAACCTAGAATGTTGATACAACTCCAAAGATTTGTCACTTAGTATGAAAGCAACAAGTTACCATACTACCCCTATATATTTGATTGATACCTTCACTCTTGGTGTCAAGCATGAGCAAGATAATTCTTTCCATAAAATATTAAGATGTCTATTCCTTGTAGTTATGGTGAAATCATGAATTGCACTAACTTAAACTAAAATGACAATAAATTTTTTAGTGATTTGCTTTGATTTTATGTGACTAGAGCAAGTAAATGGGAGATTGGTGTCAATCCAAGGGTAAAATGAGTCACAACTAACAAGGGGAGATTGAAAGATACAATAATAATTATCAACTTGATCAAGTATCTAAATGCAATCATAATACATTATTTTCATTTCATATTCTTAGTTATCCCTTAATGAGTTGAACAAGTTTATATGAAAAAAAAAGATGATCTATTAAAAAATGTTGTAACAATCTTAAAATCCTATTACATTCATCAAATAGTGTTTACATTCACAACAACAAATGTGTAACTGAAGAAAAAATTCCCAAAATTGGCACATTTTTAGAATATACCACATACATTAATAGAGACACAAAAATGAACAATAATTTACAATAATATTTAAATAATGGTCTAATATTGTCCAAAGTTTCCTCCTTACAACTATTCTCAAAATGACCTTTTGTGTATTTCTACCCTTCTAGATTATTTCTCTATTATTCCTACTCCCTAGTATTGTTCAATGATAATAAAAAAAATGAGGACCAAAACCTAGCAAATAACACTCAACAGGGCGAAATCCCAAGCCATGGAACTATAAGACTATCAAATCCATGGCCAAGGATGAAACCCTCCCAAAATTGACATGATAGATTAAAGGAAGACACCCACATAAATTAATGGCACTTGGGAGCTTCAGCATTAATGGAAATAGCTAGGAGCAAACCATATACATTTGGAACTTCCACACACCAAAACAGGCTTTCAAAATATGGGTTTTCAATTACTAGATTCCTAGTGAGCTTTGAGTTTATGGGACCTAGGACCATGGAGGTGCTTCACTAATCTCGGGTTCTAGGTGGAAGCTGGGAGCGAGCACCTAGAAGATGAATTCTAATGTTAAATGTCATGCCCAAAAGAGAGCAGGAATAGGATCTCAAAGAATGCAAGATTTGGTGGGCATTAGGCTCGAGGGTGAAGTTGAAACTAGAACTAGAAAGAAAGCAATGAGTAGCACTTGAGTTGGGAAAACCAAGAACTTACAACCAGGAACTTTAGGTTCCAAGTTCCAACCCAAACCCATGATCTAGAGGAGAGGAAGAAAGAAAATAAATTACAAGGATCGAGTGTCCAAAGGAAAAAGAGACTTGGAACCTTAGATTCATAGTTTAGGTCAGATCCTAGCATCTGAAAAGGAACTAAGAAGAAACAAAGAGGGGGTCATGACTGGAAGAGAATTGGATACTACAACCCAAGGTTTTAGGTTTCAAGTTCCACTTGAAGCTTATGGCCTAATGGGTCAGAAGAGAAAAGAAAGTGAGAACTAGAGGGTAGGAGGAACCAATAACACGAAACTAGAAGGTTACAAGTTCCAAATCCAACTTAAGACCTGAAGAATGAGGGATGAAAATACTACGAAAAGAAGGATCAAATAGTGAGGGTGGAGAGATTGAAACCTCAAAGGTTACATGTCCATGTTGGGTCCCAAGTCCCAATGGGAACCAAAAGAATAAGGGTGAGATTAGAGAGGGGAGAAGAATAAGGACTTAGAACCTTAGGTTCCAATTTTGCATCGAGGCTCAAGGCCCAATAGGAAACTATGAAGAAACAAATTAAGTCCAAGAGAAAGGAACTACACTAGAATCCTCAAATTTTACTTTAGAAATTCACTCAAAATATTCAACTAAAAAATATAAAAAACATATATAACTTGTTAATGATATCAAGTTTCCACAATCCATATTATTTATAAGTAAATTGCTTTTGGTTTCGATTGTGTTGAAGTTTTTGCATCAATGTTTTGGATCCAAAACATTGATGCAAAAACTTCAACATAATCAAAACTAGAAGCAATACTTACAAACAAATATATAACTTGTACTAGTCACTCCTAACTATATTTTTGAAATGGTTTTCAAAATTACTTAAGGAAAAAAATTGAGGGAAAAAACAAGATTCTATGTTATATTTGGTGGTAAAAATATGAATATTTTTATGCATGTTCAATGTTTTAGCCTCTTAATATTAATCTTTCTAAAAAACCTTAATAGTTTAGAAACTAGATTTAGAGTAATAAAATTTTGCTCAAATTTTGAGTGGAAGGATTTAGGATTACTTGTAGAAGTCTCAATTTAACTAATTCTAAGATAAAAAAATAGGTCATGCTTTTGACCCCACTTTTTTCATCCATTTACATGCACTTATCCACCTCCCCCTCTTTATGCCTATGGTTTGTTTACCTTTGTTTTTGCATTTATTTCCCACTTGGGTTGATCTTTTATTTATTACTTTCCTACCTCATCACTCAGATTTTCCATCCACTCATGTCTTAATGAATTCATTTATAATTGTAAGTGTGGAATAAGTAAAGAATGAAATAACTAAAAACACTTCTTAATAAGACATTTTATCAAAGATTCAGAAGCAATTAAACTAATTTAAAGCAAGAATCTACTAAAAACGTCATATTGTTCTCTATCTCTAAAGAATTATTAAGTCACTGGGCTCTTGGATTTTGTAAGCATTGTGACTGTTAAAATGTCAATCTAGAGAATGAGATGTTAAATCCAATAATCTAATCCTGTATGGTGATTTCTAGATGATATGATGAAGCTACTGTAATCTATGTTGACATGAATATGATAAAAGAAGCTACAGTAAACTATGATACATCCATGATATTGATTCTAAAATGCTATGATTACTACTGCTAAATGATATTGCTATTTGCTAAGATGTTTCATTGCTTGATTGCTTGATTGATATTCCTGCAGAGTAAATTTGCACAAAGATGGGATCCGGATCCTATTTCAGAAGGTTGTATATATAGATTCACAGCAGCAATTTGTGACAGAGCAGCACAACAAAGGCTTGGATTTGATCTAGAGGAATCAATGGTAAGAGATGAAGAAGCTTGAGTTGATCATGGGAATGGTTTCTCCCCATGAAAACATCAGGCCAAATGATAGGAAGAATTAGAAGAAAGAGATTGAAGAGGATTACATGTAATTTTGTCTCCACAGCTTTCCCGTGAATGCCAGTTGAATTAAATTAGATGTTTTATATCTAATTTGGTAGAAAAAATATGATTAGCTATAGAAATATGAACATATTTGAATATTTAGATTTATTCAAATTTAGGAAAAAATAAGATATTGAATTTAATAAAACAAACTATAGAAGTCTATTTATTAAATTAAAAATGGAAGAAATGAATAATTAAATGAAATAGATATTTGAACCTGTTTATTTAATTAAGATAGAATGATGTGATTTAAAATAGAAGAATTTGATAATTAAATAAAACAAAGTATTAAATTTGTTTGTTTAATTAATATGGAATAATAAAAGAATTAGAAGAATTAAATGTGAACTGTATAAATAAATATTTTTATTTATTTAATAGTAGATGAAATTAAGGTTAATTAATCAAATAAATCATATTTAATTAATTATATTCTCCAGACCATTTTTAAGTGTATACATTTTGCCCCTCTTTGAAGTGATGTGTTTACGCATTGCTTCAAAGAAAATTTTGTTGCTGCTATCAGTATCGACGAAAATTTTTAGTATGCCCCAGACGTTGATTTTCAGGTGATGATGGATATATCCCCCCTAGGGAGATAAATTGATGAATTTTTTATTTTTATTTTTTCGGATTTTTCAAATTTTTATGATTTTTCAATGATTCTATGATGATTCGATGCTGAAATAATTTATCTCCCGATAGAGAATGTAGAAATTTTCCCCTATGATGAATTTGAATTAATCTCTCTTGTGAAGACTTAATTAATCCCACAAAAATCCCACCTTAATTAACCTATAAAAGGTCAAAAAGGTCATTTTCAAACTCATTTGTGCAATTGAGTTTTGAAAAAATTTGTGAGAGCGAGCAAATTGAGCAAGTTTGGAGCAAGATGCCAATCCCTTACCACACTCACTAGTTTGAGCATGTGCGACGACATAACCGACCAACTGCCTATGGACCTCCGATATGTACCTGTGAACCCCCTTGTTACTCGTGCATTTCTCGTTTTTCACACTTTATTCAGTTTTTAAATTTTACGTTTCTTTTAGCGCTTTTGCATGGCGATGCAACGCTTCAAACATCTGTTATAGCGCTTTTAATGATTTAGCGCTTAGGCTAGATTCTATAGCACTTAGGTAGATTATTTTAGCGCTTTTGAAGTTTTAGTGCCTTCGATAGGAATTTTAGTGCTTTTGACGTTTGTTTTAGCACTTTGATTAGTTTAGCGCGTTGACCCAATAAATTAGCACATCGACCCAATATAATAGTGCTTCTGATGAAATGGCACTTTGACCACCTGAAATAGTGCTTTTGACTGATGAAATGGCACATGTAATGATTTAGCGCTTTGAGCGCCTGTTTTAGCACTTTTAAGTGTTTTAATGGCACTTATGATATTGTGGTGCATAGAAACTCTGTTTTAGCACTTCCAAGTCAGAATTATGTATTTTGTCAAATTTGTCCTTGATTTTGTCAATTTTGATTGTGTCAGTCATTGGTTTGATATGATTAATGATCCTAATCAAATAGATGATGTTCAACCTCATGATATGCGAGGTCTGATGTTTTATTGATGAGCCTCATGATAGGCGAGGTTGATTTGATGTATTGACCTCATGATAGGCGAGGTTCAATGATGTTTGATGATTGACCTCATGATAGGTGAGGTTCAATGATGTTCGCTCACAAGATTTAATCAAAAGTCTCACCAAGAGCTTATTAGGTTTGATAGGATAATTGATGTTTGATGTTTTGACAAAAATTACTGACTTTTGAATATTTCATGATGATAGGAAACTTTGACGAACCTCCAAATTAGAGAGCAATTTCCTCAGACTTTTTATTTGATACCAAATCTGCCTCAGCTTGAGACGATAGTTATTGTATGTTGTGGATTGTCCTCCTTATTAAATATACTGTAAATTAGGATTAATCGGGATCTTCTGATAGCCCTAGCAGAGAGGTGGCATAGCGAGCATAATACCTTCCACCTACCTACTGGCAAGATTACAGTCACCCTTGAGGATGTTTGGTGGATTCTTCAAATACCTGTTGTTGGTGATATCATCGTTTATGATTCATCAGAGCAAGGTGGGATTGATGCTCTTTGGAGAGTGTTTCAGGATGATACCATTGTTGGATATTGCATTTTGTGGCATGAGATGGTAGATGTTTATGCCACTTTGCTTACAGTACTTGTTGGGTTTATTGGAGGGTTCCTTTTTCTTGATCGCAGGTCAAAGGGATTTGTTGTTGGTTGGGGCCATGTGCTGGAGAGCATGATTGTGCACAAGACGAGATATGCTTGGGGTATGTGTATGCTTGCCCATCTGTATCATGACTTGCATTCAACTATTTACACTAGAGGTCAGAGTTTATCAGTCAAAGTTACTCTACTACAGGTGTGGGCGTGGGAGCATATTGTTGTCATGTGTCCAGTGATGGTGAGGCAGCAACCCGCTAGGTGGCCATATGTGCATAGATATGCAGGTCGTCTTACTCAGCATAGACTGGGTAAGTTAGATCATTGGCGCAGATTATTGGATGATATGGAGACTGTGACATGGCATCCATATTTAGATTGTGAGCACTGGGACGATGATGACGTTCAGTTGCCATTTTTCTATTAGTCATTTATTCTGATTGGTCAAACTCATTGGATTTTGGAGAGATTTATACTTACATGAGTTCTCCGTCAGTATGGTATTGTTTAGGGCATTCCCTAGGGTGTTGCCCATTATGCTTGTCGACAATTAAATTCTATAGATTGGGGGATCAGGCTATCATATGATGTTGTTGTGTAGGAGTTCCAGGCTCTACAACCTCTTATTTGGGAAATCTGTCCAGATATTGTTGAGGCACCAATTACAGCTGATTATGTCAAGTATCTGGTGCTACATCAATTTACACGTATTACCATTCCCAATGAGCCAGCGCCATTACTTGTTGAGGAGGAGGTTGTCGTTGTACATCTTCGCCAATGGAGGAGAGAGGAGGTTGGTGATGAGGAGGTGGCAGTGGAGGAGGTCAAGAGCAGTGGTAATGAGGAGGTGGAGAATGTCGAGGGTAGTGGTGATGAGGAGGACAACAGTGATGATGATGAGGGGTATGGAGGTGGAGGACCAGAAGTAGCCAGTGGGTCAGGTGCAGCTTTAGAGGATTACATGATGCCTCGTAAGAGGTGAGTAGTGGTAGGCCCTTCAGAGCAGTGTGTGCAGCAGCAGCAGACCCAGATAGCGAGTCTACAGGTTCAAGTATAGACTTTACAGGGTCAGTTGACTCAGGCACAGGCTCAGGCTCACGCATAGGCTCTAGCACAGGTACAGGCTCAGTTAGATGCAGCTCAGGCACAGACTACAACATTGACAGTCGAGAGGGATGCCGCTAGATAGACTGCAGAGGGGGATCAAGCTCATATTACATCATTGACAGTCGAGAGGGATGCTACTAGATTTACTGCAGAGGGGCCTCAGGCGGCAGCTAAGAGATTGCAGAGATTGGCAGATGGTACCACTATAGTGGATTATATGCGAGAGGTGTTCCGTGTTGGTCAGGAGGTAGAGTATTATAGGGGTAAATTTTATGATGTCATCCCTTCAGAGCAGAGAGTGAGCTATGGGAAATCCTGATCTGGTAGGACTCATACTAGGACTATCAGTGCGTGTGTGACATAGCCACTTCTGAGAGACCTGAGAGATCCCGATACATCTGGTGGTGTTGGAGGGACTGGTCCTAAGATGCCTGCACCGTCTGGAGCCAACAACACCTAGTTTCATGATTGCTCCCTCTGTTATATTTTGGGATGTGATGTGCACTCCAATTACAACCATTTTTTATGATATATCTCTTTTCATTTCAGACATCACTGTATACTTGACATTATGATTTTGAGATCTATATGATATGCAACAGATATTATCGATCTATTATGTGTTCTATATGATTCTATGATGGATGCATTTATTTCTTATGTTATATATGTCATGTGATGATCCTTATATTATGATGTTATGGATGCAGTTTTATAATCATGATGATATGCCATGATTTATGATGTTTTATCTATGATGTGTATAATGATGATGTATGGATGTATGATGTATGTATGGATGATGCATGGATGCATGAAATATATGCATGACGATGTGTAATCCTAAATTATATGATTATGTGCCTATATGCATGAAACTGGATATGATGGTTTAAATGATATATGATGTGCGATGTAAATGGGATGTGAGCACTTTTATTCTTGTGATAAATGCAAATATATGATCTAATAAGTGAATGAAAAATGATGAATATAATGGTATTTTGAATACATGATATATGATATGATTTAATGGATGAATGAAATGCAACTATAGAGATTTATTTTTGAGATGTCTTATGCATTTTTATGATGTATGATATGAAAAATATGATATGATCAATGCAAATTATTTGATTTAAATGTATGAATGATGAAATGATAAAATAAATGCTTTATATATGTATGCAATGAAAATGATGATGCAACCACATGATAATTATGATGTTTTTGTTAATGTCAAGTATACTCAATCCATTATGAGGAAAAGATATCTTTGCTTGGAATTGGTTACCTTTCTATGTAACAAATATTTTGTAGATGCAAAACTATTATGAATGCAATCTATTTTTACCATGCAAATTTATATGCAAACATTGGCATCTTAACAGTACTTTTATTGTGATTTGTATCATCATAGAGCTTTAAAAATGTTGAAAGTAAGTACAAGCATCGATGGTATAATTTAGACCATGATGACCTAAGTACTACTTCCATGATTGTTGATATTGCAAGTGAACACAAGCATCTAGGTATAATTTAAACCAAGATGACCTGAGCATTTCTTGCGTAAACAGACAAGAATCAATCACTTTCCTATGTGAATTTTGAATGTCATCAGTGATACTTTGTAGAGCACATCTCACAACAATTCACACAGTAATTATGATTAATTCACAGACAACAGACAAAGAAACATACCATTCTCCTTCCTAGCTTCTCTAGTTTAATACATCATTGAGTTGCTCCAAAGAAATGATAACAAAGATCAAAGTACAACATATCCAACCTTTTGCTTAAAGTATTTCAACCATTATTCAGATTAGATCATCCATTTTGATTTTATGATGTTTTTATGATTTTTGAGATTTTGACCAAAAACATAACCTAAAGACCTATCCTAGGGGTCTCGGGGGTTGATCAAAGATTATCCTTGCCTACGGTATACATGCAGAGACCACATAATTCGATTGACATAGACTCTATTTTTTATTTTTTGACTTTTTGAGTTGTTTTTTTTTTGGATTTTTTGTTGTAATATGGATGTCCAATGTGTTTCTGATGGTGTTTCATGTTTCATGTTGGGTTTTGTTTTGATCATTGTTTTTGTTGTGTTTGTCTTCCTGTTGTTTGTCTATTTGGTTAAGCTCGAGATTTATTGCCCGCAGTGAGGTCAGGATTTTTCCCCAAGCTAGGTTGGTACATGACTACTCACAATGATATGATAAAGGATGTAAAATGATGGTGGAAGTAATGACCATGACATGCATCTAATAGATAGAAAAGTTGGCCTTAAAATCACAAGTAGTGCATGTTTCCAGGTTTTCACTACATGTTTTTATTACACCTTTCTAGTCTTTTTGATTTTTGATTTATTTATTTTTTCTGATTTTTTGTATTTTTTTGTCACCAAGACACCTATTTGTCAGGTTTTCATCAAGGTAAACATTGAGTCATGCACTAGGTGATTCAGGTGTAGAACTTTCTGAGATGGATACTGTTGATAGGTTCATCGAACAGATCCCCTTCAGGTGTAGACAATTGATAGGCTCCATATCCATAAACTAATATGATGACAAATGGACCTAGCCAACTAGGTTCAAACTTTCCTTTCTTTTCTCTATCTTGTTGATTCCTAGGGTTTTCTTTTAGGACCAAGTCCCCAACTTGAAAGACTCTAGGCTTTACCCTTTGATTGTAGCTTTTGGACATCCTTTGTTGATATGTTGTCATATGGTTCACAACTTGTTGATGACGTTCATCCAATAGTTCCAACTCTTGCAGTCTAGAAACCCTATAATCTTCATCTGGAATGATACCTTTCAATGATACATAGAGTGATGGAATCTCAACCTCAATGGGTAGTATAGCTTCTAATCCATATACCAATGCATATGGAGTAGCTCCTGTGGGTTTTTTTATGCTAGTTCGATATGCCCAAAGAGTAGGATTTAACTGAACATGCCAATCACGTCCAACATCATTAACCATTTTCTTTAGAATTTTCAAAATTGTTTTGTTTGAGGCCTTTGCTTGGCCATTTCCTTGAGGGTAGTATGGTGTTGAGAAACGATGTTGGATATGAAATCTTTCACACAATTCCTAGACATCCTAGTTCTTAAAAGGTCTCCCATTGTCTGTTACTATGGATTGGGGAATTTCATATCTACATATGAGGTAGTTTAGTATGAACGACGAGATCTATTTTCTAGTGATTGTTATTAAAGGAACTGCTTCTATCCATTTTGTAAAGTACTATGTTGTTGTGATTATAAATTTTTGTCCATTGGATGAAGATGCATTGATCTTCCCTGCTAGGTCTAGTCCCCACTAACAAAAAGGCCATGTTGATGTGAATGGATGCAATTCTTGCACTGGTGCATGGATTAAGTTACCATGTATCTGACATTTCTAGCATTTCTTAACAAACTGATAAGACTCCTTCCCCATATTTGGCCAATAATAACCCAAATGGAGGAGTTTCTTTGCTAAGGTTGGTATGCTTGAATGAGTTCCACAAATACCTTCATTAACCTCACATAAAGTTGTCTTAGACTCATCATGTTCAAGACACCGAAGAAGAGTACCATCTAGACCTCGACGGTAAATTATTTCAGCAATTAAGGTATGTCGTGCGGATTGGCGGATGAAGTTGCATTTTTGGTTTCTAGAAAGATCGGGAGGAAGGATATTATCTTTCATGTAAGCATAGGTCTCTCCATAAATGGAGGATTCAACGTCAACTAAATGGCATATGGTCTAAAATTTTGGGCTATCATAGGTAGGAGTAGACACTTGCTCTACCATAAACTCATAACGACCTCATTTTTCTAGAAATTGTAAAAGAGAAGCAATTGTAGCCTTAGCATCTACAACTTTCTTTTTTGCCCTGGGAATCTGTTCAAACTTGATATCTACAAATTACTTTTTGAGCTCATCTATCATCTTCTTGTATGGCCTCAACTTTTCATCCTTTGTTTGATATTCATCATTTACCTGATAAATGACTAGTTGTGAATCATCATATACTTGCAATTCTTTGATATTCCATTCGACCGCCATTTTGATACCAATAATCAAAGCCGCATACTCAGCTACATTATTTGTGCATGAAAACATGACTCTATAAGACCTTGGGATTGTATATCCTTGAGGTGTGACAAAAAGGATGCTTGCACCAGACCCACGTTGTGTGTATGACCCGTCAAAATAAAGCCTCCATGGTTGTGTTGTCACAGTTAGAATGTTTGCATCAGGAAACTCAATTTTCATTAGACGATCATTAGATAATGGAGCTTCAGCTAATTGATCAGAAATCACTTGACCTTTGATGGCTTTCCTATCCACATAATGGATATCAAATTCACTTAAGATCATGACCCATTTGGCTAATCTCCCTATTAGAGCAACCTTGTTGAGTAAGTATTTTAATGGATCAATATTTGCAATGAGCTTAACCGTGTGGGTCAACATGTAATGCCTCAATTGTTGGGTAGCAAATACCATTACCAAACATGCTTTCTCAATGAAGGTGTAGTTTATTTCATAACCATTCAAAGTCCTGCTGATATAGTATATAGCGTGTTCCCTTCCTTCAAGATATTCTTGTGCTAATAGAGCTCCTAAAGAGATATTTTTGGTTGCTATGTATAATAACAATGGTCTCTCTTCTGTAGGTGGCATGAGTATGGGAGGTGACATCATATATTGCTTTATTTGAGTAAAATTTGTTTCACATCCTTCATCCCACTTGAAAGAGACATTCTTGTGTAGTAGATGATTGAATGGATGACTTTTATCTGCCAATTGGGAGATAAATCTCTTGATTGATTGTAACCTACCCTATAGAGACCGTAGCTGACTAATATTCTTAGTAAGTGGCATTTCCATTATTGCTTTGACTTTAGCTAGATCCACTTCTATGCCTTTTTCTGAAACTATGTATCCCAGGAGCTTTTCCGATGTAACCCCAAACACACACTTCTTTGGATTTAATCTGACATTGAATTTTTCCAATCTTGTAAATATTTTTCCCAGAATTTCCAGTTGTCCTTCCCTAGTGTATGATTTTTCTAATATATCATCAATGTAATCTTCCATAAAAGCATGCATCATGCCATGGAAAATAGCGGTCATTGCATGTTGATATGTTGCACCTACATTTTTCAACCCAAAGGGCATGACATTCCAACAGAATGTGCCCCAAGGATAGGTGAATGTTTTCTTCTCCTAATCTTTGGGTGCTATCTTGATTTGGTTATACCCCGAGAAGCCATCCATGAGTGACAACATGGCATGTCCTGTTGTTAAATCGACAATAATGTCAATGTTTGGTAAAGGAAAATTATCCTTTGTACATGCCTTATTTAGATCTCTGAAATCTGTGCATATTCTGATACTATTGTCTGGTTTAGATACAGGTATAATATTTGAAATCCACTCAACATAATCGATGGATCTAATGAACCCTGTATCCAACAACTTTTTTAGCTCAACTTTTACCATCAATGTGCTGTGGGGATGCATTTTCCTTAGTTTTTGTTTGACTAGTTTGATTCTAGATGGTAAAGATAGATGATGCATTAGAAAATCTAGATCTAGCCCTCGCATATCAGAGTAAGACCAAGAAAAGTTGATATGTCGCTCTTCAAAGAACTTGAAAAATTTTGGCTTTTCTTGTTTTGTCATTGATGCTACCAAATGTAGTATTTTTGTCTTTTCTTCTGTGTCGATATTGATTAACTGTGTAGGTTCCACAAGCACTAATGATCTCTCATCAAAATGTCCTGGAAGGGTGTCAAATATTCCATCCTTCGGTGCCTCAGAGAGGATTTCACTGTTAGATATGTTCTTTACTTTTATTTTTTTAAGATCTAATGCCGCCATTGAATGGTTTCAACCATTAGATCTATTGTTCTTGTTTTCAATTTTGTAACTGAAAGATTTCACACCCTCCTAACTTGGAGTGTCATTATGAGATTTATGATTTGCACTTGTGTTAGGTTCATCACAACAAAGGTAATTTACAATAGCATCATCATTCTCAAAGATAGGAATAATGATAGGTTCAATAGGTTCCTAGTCTATAAGTTCAAGATTCATTAATGGTAAGAAGTCATCAGATTGGGTAAGGTCAATGGCAGTAAATGTTCTAATAGCAATGTTGTCAAAAAATTTAGGGGAAATGTCAAGTCTATGATAGTACTTGTTGATGTGATTTTTGTGACCGCACCAATCAGCAGAACAAAGTAATTTGAAGGCTACTCCATTCTCTTTTGATCAAAAAAATTTGTGCGCTAAGATTGCAAGAAAGATCACACATTCAACTCCAAGGTTCTAAAATGCTTTGGAATACCCTCAGTCGGTTCGTTGTGAATTGTTGTTTACACGAGGGGACTTACACAATTGTTCATAAGGGCTTGTAGTTGACAACAGATTGATGATTTGAAGGGGATTTTCGTGCGAATGATTTAGCATTGAGGTATGATTTCCTAAAACTAAACAAAAATGTGCAGAATTGAATGGTCGCAGAGATTAGAAAATTATGTCTTAATCTAAATGCAAGAATGTATGGAGCTTGACTTTAGTAGACTTCAACCAGATTCTACCTTGCCTCACGTTGGACAGCTTCAGCAAAATCGGTGCAATCTTCAAGGGAGAAGCAGAAGATATTCATATTATAATTCAACATACATATACCATCAAAACGACACATACAATCATACGAATCACGATCAAAGTTAAGTTTGAAATGATTTCCAGTCGACCATGCAAAGCAAACTTGTCGTTAGCAAGTTGCTAGTGGTATGGATTAAATGAAGCCACCTCAATCAAGCACCACAAATTCACAGTTAACTACTTGCATGAAATTACTCTAACTTTGAAGTCGAAGGGTGAAGAAACCTCACTAACTGCTCATAACAAAGACAAATTCACCAATCAATGAAACTCTTTCATTATGATAGTTTTCATAACAATTCCTTACAAAATTCTCAAACGAAGAGTTTTCCTTCTCCTTCAAACAATGCAATGAAACTATTCTAATTCTAACTATCTCTTTATGCTCTATCAAAATGTCTACTCTCTCTAGTCTGATCTAATGTCTAACTAATGTACAAATGAGGGGACTCTCCTTTATATAGCTGGCCAATCCAATGGATGGTCCAGATCAAATTACAATGGACGGCTCAGATCGAGCCACTTCAGCTCTAGACAAGATTCACCCTAAAAACTGCCAGAAGGTGGAGGAGTGGCGTAATTAATAAGTACAAAAATAGTAGATTCCTCCTTGACCACTATGGGAAATTAATTCCCACTATCCTTCTAGAAGATTCTCATCCATGACTTTGTTTCCATTGCTCTTCTCTCTGACCGTGTAAGCTACGAACCGAGCCAACACTGCATCAACTTCCTATTTTGAAATTGTCAGAGTAAGGTTGAGCTGATATTTGAGAATAGCGATCATCTACTCCTACCAGTCACAAGACTTTCTCCAACTCTTGATAGATTCCTGTGTGCTCTGAATGATGGCTGAGAAAGTAGAGATATTTTCAAAGTCTAGTTGAGCAAACACCCTCATTTTCGAGAAGAACTGTTGCAACCTTCCCTTCAATCCATCAACTTCCACCTCCTCGAGAGTTAGCCTTCTGGTGAACAACACCTCCAGTGTATTGAGGATGCCCTCATGAATATTTCTCATTGCTTTCCTGATCTTAGATGACTCTGTTGTTGCCATGTCGAAGAAGCCTCTGCCAATGAATGCAGCAGAGTACCACCCTGGACAATCATATCTATCCCCTGCTTGGATCACCCCTTCATCAACCAAAGTTTGCACAGGTATGCGCATCAGAGCAGCCAGGCATGGAATGGTCTTATCTTGAAATATATGTGTGTCATTCCAAGCCTGCTCGATGTTCTCCAAACGAGAGAGGATATTGGAAGCAAGCTGAAAAGAGGAGACAAGATCTATAATCAATCTTTCAGCCTCAGCGCAGACACCACCAATCCACTTATCTCCCTCCTGAATAGCCTTTTTCATCTCTTCGAGTCCATTGATCGATTTCTGTGGAAGTTCAGGTGGAAGTTCCACTGTTGGGTTCTCTTGAGCACACGGATGTGCTAAATGTCGCACATACCCAACTAGTGCCTTATCCTCCTTCTTCAATTTCTTATACTTTTATTCCTTTCGCACCAGCCTATCCTTCAATTCCTAGAAGGAATTTTCAGCCTCCTCAACAACTTGTGCTCCAAAGGGATGCCCTAATTCAATTGTAGTAATAGTGCAACTCTCAGGCATCACATCACCCAGATCACACTCCTCTCTCGGGACTACAACATGGAGAGTTTGAGAACCAGCCTCATCTGTTTCCATCCTGGAATATTTCCTGGCTCTCTTTCTTTTAGGTGACTCACTTATTCTGTTCAGGAGCTCTTCCATTTCTACTGTCAGGCCAGTGTCATCCTCCTGATCTCTCCTTATCGCGCGTGTGAGCCAATTTGGAATATTTTGCTAAGTGACATAGACAATAAGGGGTTGATCCTCTGTTGCTTCAACTTCATGAACCTCTTCTTGAGCAACATTCGGTCAAGGCCCATTTGTCTCCATACACTAGCTATCCTCCTCAAAACCCTGAATGTCAGGCTCTGTTTCATCCTCAAAGGCTGCCTCAAGTGCATGATCAAGGTGGATGTTCGTCTTTGTTTCCTCACCTTCATCTGGTTGATCTGCATCCTCAGGAGCGTTGGCACTCTGACTATCAAGTTCTCTTGACAATGGTTGGTTAACTTCTCCAATTTCTTGTTCTTCATTCACTCTATCCCTCTGATTTGCAAACATTGAAACTTCATGTACGATGGAGGATTGAGCCAAAAACTATGTAGGTGATGTCTCTGATCTCTGAGGTTCAGGCTGAATTGGTTCTTCCTGCTGTTGTGGCTCTCTAGGTTGGGCGATTTGTTTCCTCTTCTTTGCTGACACTGGTGGCCTCCAATCGCCCATGAGATTGTACGAGAGGGTAATTGATCTTCTTTTTAGCCTATGAACATGTCCCTCTACCCAACTCCTCATGAAAGTCAAGATAGGCATAGACAAAGTGTCTAAGTCTGTGATCTTTGGCTCTGTCCAATCCGGTGGTGGGATCAGTGTGTCCTTTATTGAATCATAATCCGGGTGAGTAAGTCTGGCATCTTCATCAACTTGATCTAGAACCTAGACGACTTCACATTCTCTAATCAGCTTCAGGGCCAATCTGGAGAACATCCTCCTTCTAATTTCAGCTTCGTCTCCTACATTTTCCCAATAGTGTTCTAAATGAGCCCTGTGCCTATATTCCTCGCCTTACACAATTCCAATCTTCCCTCAAGGATCAAAGTCCTGTCGGATGGTATGGAGAGTGAGGTGATAGAACTGCAATTCATCTTCTACCTCTTTGGCTGCCTGCAAAGAGAGGCACTCCTCAAGCGAGTTTCCCAAAATAATAGGGAAGTGCAAACCTCCTTTCTTCTTCTTCTAATTTTGTCATAGGCTACAAGTTGCCTAGGCACCTCGAGCATTATCATTCTATTTGTGGGATACCTTGGTAGTTGGTACGTGTATGAATGGTGCCCCGATAGCCTTAAATAAGTGAACTTTGGGAATTGGACAAACCAAAACCCGTACTCCTCGATCAACTCTTGTGCCTCCTTAGATATTCTTTGTTGCACTCTTCGTTGAAGAGTCCTCGTGATGTACATTGTAAAGGCATTGTTAACCCTTTTGAAGTGAGAGGTGCTCGTCAGATGTAACTACCTGCAAGCTTCATGAATCTTGAGTTGATTGGAACCACACCCAATCGGCTCCTGGTACGTCAACCCCTTATATCTTGTCATTCGAGCTAGCATGTAGATGACATATGAGCTCATGTAGAACGTCTTCGTTCTCCTTAGATTTCTGAACTGCTCATTAATGTTATCATTAATCATCTATGCCCAATCCACATACTCCTTCCCTTCCAGCACCATGCTGATGTAGAAAAACATCCACGGCTTAAATGCATATGTTTGTGGGCTGCCATTCACCTAGCTAAGCATCATGATCAAATCACAATATTCTTGCTTAAGCTCCTCTGAAATGATTTGCTTCAGCAGCTTGGTGCTAGGAGGCTTTGGCTTCCTCATCCACATCGTGTTGATCCTCTTAGCACACTTATCAAAAGATGTACCATACATCTTATCAGCTCTGTCCTTGGAATTCTATAGCATTTTGTCCATAACTGGTATCCTGAATGCCTCGCCAATTGCATCAGGTGTGAAATTTTCCAGCAGCTTGCCCTCTAGAGAAACAATCGTCTGATGGTCTGAATTGTAGAAGTTTGAACACTCCATAATCAGCTAATGACATCGAACTGCTAGTGGAAAATCGACAACTGCATATAACCCACTCCTCACAATATTGTGCGAAGTCACCGATGGAGGATAGCCACCTTGCCCATATATTCTTCTCTTAAAGGCCTCGAGCTTGAAAGAACCGATATTTGTGTCAGTCAAACCTCCCAGCTTCAATACAAACTTGGACTCTAGAATAAAAGACTTCTTCAGTTGTTTAATAATGGCCTGCCTGGAAGCATTTTCTTTGCCAGCTTCAACATTTCTAGCTCTGGATGCAACCTTGCTCGTTCCGGCAACATCTCCTCTTCTACTTTCAGCCATCTACAAAACAAAAAGCAAGCATTATAATTCTTACTTTTCAAAATAAAAATTTCCTGAGATGGCTGGCAAGTGGAGTTGGCTTTTTTTTTTAAATAAAAAACTTCAGCATTGAATCACCAACTCCAAACCTCAAGAAATATAACACCATAATTAAAAATCTGAGCTTCAGCAACTTGCAGCAACAACACTTTCAGCTCTTCGAAAAATCAAACTCAACAGTTTTACTTCAGATTTTATTTCTTCTCAGCACTCAACACTCTCAACTTCAAATTCAGCAACTTTCAACTTCAGCAACTTAGAAAAATAACTCAACTCAGAAATTTCTCACTCATTCAGCAATCACTCTCAACTTCAGCACAAATTTTCAACTCTGCAATTTTGTGAGGAGAAATGAAAAACTTCAAATTTTTTATAACTGCAAGCAGGTGCCTATTTTAGCAAATGCCATTAATTCACTTCCCCACTACTTAGAAATTTTCCAATTTTGGAGAGAATATTCCCAGTTGTCTTACAGTCGTCATAGAAATTAGCTATTATTAGAGATTCTTTCCTCGTTCGAATTTAAAATTTCCCTCCTCGGCTGCCAGTTATTTTTCAGTTGATTGAAGTAATTTCGAGAAATTTATTAAAATTACTCCAGCATTAAAATTCTCATCCTTTTAAAATGGCGTATTTAAAATTTAAAATTTAATTTCAACGCCTTTTATTTCACTTGAGAAATTTTCTTTTCTTTTCGCCAACGCCTTAGAAAAATCATCATGAGCTCCAGCGTTTTAAAATTGCTAGGCAAAATTATTTTCCATCTAGAATAAATTCCAAAATAAATTTTCCCCATGATAAATATCTCCCGACTTCAAAAATTTCATGTGTCCAAACGAAGGGGGACATTTTGATTTTTTAAAACTTTGGAAAATAATAATTTTTTAATTTTAAATCGCCTTTTATAAATTTCTCCAGTATGGGCAAAAAATTTATTTGTCTAGAGCAAATTTTATTTCCAACGCCTTTTTATTTCCCAAGCCAAACTCAAACTTAGGCGTATTTATCATTTGATTTCCCGTACTTAGAATGTTTTCCATTTTATTCTCCAGTCTAGGCGCAATCAAAGGGGTCAAACTCTTATTTTCCAACATTTAGTAATTCCTCTAGGTGCAAATAAGGTGGGCTTCTTTTAATTTCTATCACTTAGAAAATTTCCAAATCATCCTCTCTTCAAGGCGCATATGGCGTGCTACTTCCATTTAAGATGCCTTAGATTATTTTCAAGACCTCCTCTTTAAGTCTAGGCGCCAATAGAGGGGTGTGCTTTAAATTTCAACACTTTGAGTATTTTCTAACACCTTCCACAAGCCCTCAACTTTGAATTTTGAACGCCTAGCAACATTTTAAGTTTCCCCCAAGTCAAGGCACAAATAGGAGGGTGAGCTTTAAATCTGAAACATTTAGAGAAATTTTCAAGTGTCTTCTCTCCAGTCAAAGGCGCAAATGGGAGTCTCAACTTGCAAAGGCGCATATGGCGTAGTAAGCTTCAAGTTTTAATAACTTAGAAGAAATCTCTAACTCTTTGCCATGATGGGCGCATTTACCACTATGTGCTTTCAATTTTGACCCCTTAGATAAATTCACAATCTCCTCCTTCAAGGTTGGGCACATTCAAGAGGATCCACCTTCAGTTCAAACATAAACTTTTCAAATGCCTTCTAGCCAAGGGTGCATATGAAGGGGGTTGCACTTTGAATTTCAAACACTTAGCATTTTTCAAGTTCTCTCTTCTTGTACTGGGCACAAATTCACCCCTGATCTTTCAATTTGAATACCTTAGAAACATTTTCAAACACTTGCCTAAGCTTAGGTGCACCTAATGGCTGGAGTTTTCAATTTCGGTAACTCAAGCATATTTCCCAACTTCTAGCTAAGGCGCATTTGATACCTTGTGCTTTCATTTTGTTTGCCTTAGTCAAATTTTTCAAACTTCAACTTCTTCTTGCTGAGGCGCATTTAGGGGGGTCCCCTTTCAATTTCCATGCCTTAGAATTTTTTTTACCTTCCCTCCTTGCTTGGGCGCATATAAGCCCTTCTACTTTCAGTTTCAACACTTAGGATATTTCTTCATGGCATCTCCTCAAGCTTGGGCGCATTTTAGGCCCTAAGCTTCTAATTTCGAATGCTTCAAAAATTTCTTGGAGCTTCTCTTCATCTTAAGGCACGCTTGGGGTAGAGAGCTTCAAATTTCAAGTACTTAGAATATTTTCCATCTTCAGCTTCAAGGGCGCATATCACCATGTGAGCTTCAAGTTTCATGCCTTAGAATTTTTCATCCTCATCAAGTAGCTTCTAGGGCGAATCTTGACGCTGGACTCCAAATTTTATCAAACTTAGTGAATTTCATGTCCTTCGCCTGATTTAGGCGACTCGTTCATGCTAACCCTAGCTTGCCCTAACTTTCTATTTTTAGAAAGTTCTCCACATTTTGTGCCTTCAACTGATTTCTGACTCTGAAAGGCCTAATTTTTGCTTTGTTTTGAACCTCGAGATGTGGTTAAGTTGTTGGTGCCTGATATCTACCTTGTACCTACTATTTTTAGCAACTTACTAAAAATAGCAACTGCTCAGAATGAGTTCAAATTTTGTGTGTTGTTTGCCTGAGGAGTGTTGGTTATGGTTGGATGTTGCTTCTGCATGACTATTGTGTTTTGCCCATGAATTTAGGAAACCCTAATTCCTCTGCATAGGCCTGCTAAAAATAGTAAGTGCTTGACTCTTGAACCTCTACAACTCTGTTTGACTCAAAATTCACGCCATGGGGCCCTCATCACCTGCTTGACTTGTTCATACTGACGCCTCGCGCTGACCTACTATTTTTGGCATGTTTCTGGAGGTGGTTTACTATTTAAAGTAACTACTCAGTTTCATGACTTCCACAACTCCGTTTGACTTGAAATTCGAATGGCGTGCTCCTCATCAGTAGACTTGCCTGTTCACACTAGTGCCTAATGTTGACTTTCTATTTATAGCCCATTTTAGGAACGCCTTACTATAAATAGTAAGTGCTCTGATTACCTTCAAATTTTGCCAATGAATTCCTTGAAAGATGTTGATCACAATAGGATACCTCGATTTTTGGAAATTTTGGTGTTTGCCCCCTCATTTTGGGTCCTAAAGCTCGAAACCCTAATTCATCTTACATCTGCCTTGAATGAGCTTTGTTCAACTCCGTTTCTACTACATGTCACTATGTTCATGATTTTGAAGTGTTGGGCAGCTACCGAAGTGGTACTGCTAAAAATAGTAAGTAGCTAGAAAAGTGACCAACTAGCTATCAAATGAGTTTGCATGTCACAGCGCCCGAGAGATCTTGAAAAACCCAGAAAAATCACCAACATGCAAGCACTAGCTAAAAATAGCAAGTTTCTAAAAAGTGACCAGCTCCACTTGCATGTTACCTCGTTGCGAAGATCTCAGAAAACCCAAAAAGATAATGCAGACATGCGCTAAGAAAACTCGCATGCAAACCCCTAAAAATAGCCCTCGAAGGAAAAACTGTTAAAAATAGCACGTTGTTTGTTTCAGCTCAAAATTTGCAAGTGATGAGTTCTCAGTGTTCAAAGTACAGTGCAGTTGTCAGAATTTGAAAATCTTAAGAAAACAAGCCCCAAATTGGCACTTACTAAAAATAGAAAGTTGTCAGAATTTAGTGAAAATTCAAGGGGGGCCTACTCAAAGCATCTTAACAGCAGTCCTAAGCTCATAAATTGATTATCCAACTCAATTTGACCTTAAATTTATTTGGAGAATGTAAACCCTAATTCATCAAAAATCCCTCCAGACTTAGCCAAAATTCAAATCTAGGTCAAATGGTAAGTACATCACCAAACGAAAAGAAAAGACAGAGAGAGACAGACCGAAAAACCCAAGCCAAAAGACCCAAATAAAGCAAAAATTAGGGGGTCCCCATTTTGAATGGGGCGATGTGTGAAAAGGTCACAACATCTGGTGACTCCACGAGAAAGTGTTGAAAAACACTTTTAAGAATATAACCTTGGTCAATCTTTCTCAAACCATCATACAGAAAAGAAACTTTACTCAAAAGGGGAGAAGAATCGGATATTGGATCAAAACACCTTCATCCAAAGTCCTCACACATTCATTCCATCTCTGAACCATCTTGACCTCTAGAATTAGCTATGGCAAGTTATATAAATACCTTAACTTCAAAAGCATCCTAGACATTGCCTCGCTGCCAGTCAGGTGTCCATAGCCCCGACGAGGTTGTCGCTACAATTCCCACGAATATTGCTCCACTGCCAGTCGGGAGTCCATATCCCCGGTGGAATTACTCGCATATTCCCATAACCAATATTCAAAGTATGGTATTTCTTTCATTTTTCACTTTCTTTCTTTCTTGTTTCTCAGATATTTCTTTTCAGCACATTTTCTTTTCTTTTGATTCATATTGATTTTCCGTCAATTCCACAATTGGCTAGCAGGCAATGAAGCCTCCAATGGGTTTGAGAATTGCAGTGGCATTGAAGCAAGACGTAAGATTTTCACTTGCCCTAACCTCTCCTAGGAGACCAAAATGACTCGGAGTAGTTTGTTTGACAGGTAGGATGTTGGACTCCTTTGTTAAGACGCAATAGCGGGTTAACCTCCCGAGACGAGCTTAATTTTGAACCGGATGATGACAAAAGAAAAACAACCTTGATTTTCAATGTTTGCACAAATTCCAGTGGGAAGAAACCAAATGGTGAGGGAAAAACATCATCACCCACCTCACGACGGGAAACCCCAAAATCTCTGCCCATTCCAAACCAAAACCACTTGATTGGACAACTCAAGGGATGAAAACACCAAACCAAAAACCCAAAGGGCAACAAACCAAAACCAAAACGGAATAAACCGAAAAGCAAGCGGAAAGGAAAACAAGAAAGCAAACCCTAATCTAACTATGTTACAAAGTAGGCTCTCGGAGAGAACCTTGGACTAGAAATAATGCTTAAGGAATTTCCCATTGACTGGCAACAGGATATCCTCTCCTGTCATTGTACGTAGCCTAAATGCATTATCTCCCAGGATTTCAACAATTTGATATGGGACCAACCACAATTTATCTTACTTATTGTGATCTCCTTTCTTCTCGTGGGCCTTGTCCCAGTATAAGACCAAGTCAGAAATCTGGAAAGACTTGATCCTTGCTTGCTTGTCAAACCATCTTTTCACCACTGCTTGGTGCTTTGCCAGATTTTCTAATGCTTCATCTCTTTTCTCCTCTAAATGCATCAACTGAGACAATCTCGTTTGAATTTGATCCTCTCCTTCAAGATACTCTTGAATGAACTGGAGAGTCAGAATCCTTAGCTAAACTAGAAAGACAGGATCCTGTCTGTAAACCAAGTGATAGGGAGACGTTCCTAGTGAACTCTTCATCCTAATCTTGTCTACCCATAGAGAAAACCTTAGCTGTGTGTGCCAAACTTTAGGATTCTTATCCAGCAACTTCTTAATAGCATTCAGCAAATTCTTGTTTGTGGACTCTGCAAGTCCATTCCCCTGTGGATAGTAGTTTAAAGAAAATTTCAATGTGATTCCATATTCAAAGGCCCAGTTAGAAAACTTCAATGATGAGAATGTTGGACCATTGTCGCATACTATGGCATAAGGGCATCCAAATCTTGTGATGATATTCTCTTCAAGGAACCTGATGACCACATCGGTTGTGCACTGCTTCAAAGCTTGAGCCTCTTTCCACTTGGTGTAGTAATCTATTGTTGTCAAGATGTATCTGTTTTGACTTGAAGATGGCGGATTGATCATCCCAATGAAATCTAATCCCCACTTTGCAAAAGGCCTAACCTCAATCACTAGTTGCAAGGGCATAGTTGGATGTTTTCCTCTATTCGTTGTTGTCTGAAAAACATGACAAGCCTTCACATGCTCATATGCCTTCTTCAAAAGCGTGGGCCAATAATATCCAGCCCTTAAAATTTGATGAGTTGTGGCTAAACTACCTCCGTGTCTAGTTCCAAACTTTTCGTGAAAATGCTCCATCAACTATTTAGCTTCTTGTTTTGCCACACATCTTAGATAAATTCCTTCATAGTTTCTTTTGTAAAGGACTGATCCTTGGAGAATAAATCTTTGACTTTTCATTCTCAAAGCTCTTCATTGGACTGGATTCAAGTGGCAAGGGAATTTGTGATTCAATAGGTAGTAAACTATGTCGTCATACCATTCCCCTAGAGACACCTCTTCCAATACATACGTTTGTTGAACTAATTCTAGACCACTCATTGCAATCGTCTAAGCCAAAGCTTGTCCTCGGACCAATTTCATAGGTTGTATCTCTATATCATACTCTTGCAAAGTTGCGACCCACTTGCCTCTTCTTTCTCCTAACTCATTTTGCATCAACAAAGTTTTCACTGTGGCATCAGGAACAATTGCGTAGACCTCGCTTCTCAAGATATAGTGTCTAAATTTCTTAACTTCCTTCACCAAATCATAGGCCTGCTTCTCAATGTTGGGGTACCTTAATTCTACCTCCTTTAAAGGTGCACTCATAAAATCAATCAGGTGCTCGTCCCTTTCCTCCATTCTTTGTGTTAATATTGTTGTGCATGTGTGCTCTAAGGCAAATGAATACAAATAGAAAGGCTTGGTATAATCCGGACTGACTAGTACTGGAGCATCCACTATTGCTTGTTTGATCTCCTCAAAAGCCTTACTAGTATGTGGAGTCCATTCCACCTTTGCATTCTTCTTCAGCATCTCATTTAGTGGCCTCACGATCTCAGCAAACCCAATGATAAACTTTCTCACAAAATTGATCTTGTTGAAGAATGATCTCAACTCCTTCTGACTACCTAGCAAGCCAATCTTTGAAATGGCTTCGATACATTCTAGGTCAATTGAAATACCCTTCTCCGAGATGACGTGACCTAACAATTTTCCCTCGGTGACACCAAATATACATTTCTTAGAATTGAGAGATACACTGAATCTTCTGCATCTCTGAAATATCTTTCTTAAATCTTCAACATGATCTCCACTTCTCTTTGAGAACACGGTCAGGTCATCCATGTATATGATTATGCACTTTCCTACCAAGTCTCAAAAGGCGATATCCATGGCTCACTGGAAAGTGGCTCCTGCATTGATCAAGTCGAAAGGCATTCTTCTATATGCAAAGGTCCCCCATTTTGTAGTGAACGTTGTCTTCAATCTATCTTCTTATTCCACCATTACCTAATTATATCCTGAATAGCCATCCAAGAAGGACATCATCTATGAACCATTCACTATTTACAACACCTCATCTAACGAAGGAAAAGGATAATTATCCTTTTTGGAGGCTCTATTCAAATTGTGAAAATCTACACATAATCTTATTTCTCCATTCTTCTTTCTAACTGGAACTAGATTGGCGACCCACGTGGAGTGCCTCACTGGAAAGATGATCCTAGCTGAAAGAAACTTCTTGACCTCCTAGTAAATCAATGGTTCTAATAATGGATTCACTGGTCTCTGCCTCTGTTTGAATGGCTTACTACCTGGTTTCAATGGAATTGTGTGTGTAATCAATGAGGTATCATACGTTTTCAAATTTTCATATCCCCAGGCTATTACATCTGGAAATTTTTTCATGACCTGTAAGATGCCTTCCCTTTCTTCAGGTGTACAAAATTTTCCAATAAAAACATTCTTCACTTGTTCTTTTGTCCCCATATTGATGGCTTCGCAGTCATTTCCTTGGGTACTCTAGTTTCTACTCAGTCTATCAGGATCAAACAATATTTCTAGTTCAACCATTCCTCTCGAAATGACATTTGTCTTTAAATTTAGGATCCCTTCAGTATCAAATTTTGCTTCTTCAGTTTCTTCTTCATCGATGATCTATGCCTCGAACACACCAGAGCACATGAGAAAAACTAGAATTTGTTTATCATCATCGAACACTTGGAAATTCTTTATATTATCAAGGATCATTGGGGTTGAAACCAACTCTACTGTGAACTTTTTCAATCCTTCCATAGCCAAAGGTTCCAACAAACTACCAGCTTGTGCAAGAGAGTTGGCAATGGGGTTCTTGGACCTGTACACTTGCTTGATATTGAATGCATCAAAACTTTCTATCAGGTCCCATACTCTATTATGGTAGCGACCTAACCTCTTATCGTGACAAGCAAACTGCTTTCTTACTTGGTGGACCACAATGTTAGAATCCCCAAAGGCATGTACAATCTTGGCTCCCTTTTGAATTGCAAGGAGCAAGCCATGGATCAAAGACTCATACTCAATAACATTATTAGTGCATGAAAATTGGAGCCTGTAGGCACCTAAGTATGCCTCCCCAGTCGGGCTAATAAGCTCAAATCCTGCTCTGTTTCCTTTCTTC
The DNA here is from genome assembly GCA_007258455.2 of Sequoia sempervirens. Lineage (NCBI taxonomy): Eukaryota > Viridiplantae > Streptophyta > Pinopsida > Cupressales > Cupressaceae > Sequoia > Sequoia sempervirens. Next base: position 833,749,035 of record VDFB02281492.1, read on the forward strand.
GACTTCGATCCATCGAACCTCAAGGTCCATACTTGATCTTGTATGAGAGCGTTGGGAGGTTGAACATGTGAATCTTCTTGATTGTATGCCTCTGGAACCTTTTCTTCAATCACTGGCTAGACTCTATCATCTTTCACAAGTTCTTCTATTAAAACATCCTTTTCTTCATTTATTTTCTGATACTTTTCCTGCAATGAGGCTTGTGGAATGAGCTTTGCAACTTGCTCTAAGGCCACTATGCACATGGCACAGGTGATCTTGGAGTGAAACGCTTCATGGATTCTGCACCAATTTGGAAGCAACAAATTTTTGACGGAGGCGTCCTTACCCAACTCTATTTCTTGTTTCATGCTTTTAAGGACAAAATCTCTAAAATTTTCAAATGTTCCTCCACCTTCACTATCGCTTGTATCACTTTCAACCAAAACTTCAATGGAAGCAATGGCATCTTCTAAAATCTTTCCTTCATTTGAGCTTTGTAACATTAATACTTCTTGCTTGATGAGCTTGTATGAGCCCAAATCAGTTTCTACAAACATAATTTCATTACCTTCGTCATACTCAATAATCATCAATTTAAGCCTAGGTGTACTTTCGACCTTAATCTGATTTGGAACTCCTCTCCACAGAAGCCACATGTGGGAGAAATATGTTGCAATATATCCATTCAACTTCCTGGCCCAATCTCTACTTAGCAACATGCCATACCCATCAGGTATGTCGATGACTGATATGTCAATACAGCTCTAAATTCTAGGATCGGCTGCCAACTGCATGTGGATGTTGTTTAACTCTCTAACAACTGGAACCTTTGTCTTATCTAGCTGAGTCACTTTCTTAGTGGTTTGAAGTGGAACTATACCCAATCTTACACACACCTTCAGTGGCATGATGTTGCTGGAAGCACCAGAGTCAATCAAACAATTGTGTAACAATTTCCCAAAGATTCTAACGGATACGAAGAATGGGGCTGGTTCATCTTTCCCCTGATAAAATATGACTAGTTTTCTTCTTTCCTCTATTATCATACCTTTCTTTTCATTCTTTCTGTCCAATGGAACTTGATTGTCTTGAGTAACCTCCTTTGGATTTTGCATTTGCTCTTGCTTTTGCTCCGTAGGAAAATTAAACCTAACTCTTCTTTTATCTTCAGTCTTCGACTTCTCTAGCATGCTTGAGGATCCTTGTACCATTCCTACAAACCCTTGAGACTATTGCAGAGTCTCCCAAGTGTTGAATGGCGTGTGAGGCACCTCTTCTACCATATTTGTGTTCTGCACAAGACGAGACTATGTGTTCACAGGAGGGTTCCTTGATGAACTAGATGCTTCCTGTGAAGTGTTCTTCGTAGTGGGCATCTCATATAAGCTTCCTAGGATGGTATCTCTAACTTCTGAAATCTTCATTAACTCATATAAGGGAAGACTAACTTTCATTCTCTTAACTTCTTCCAGTACATAAGAACTTAACTTCTTCACATCATCTCTTGGAAGATTGTCTTTTTGTGGGTGTTGCATTAGGTGGACAAGTTGTTGGGCCGTCTGTTTCCCATTTCTATTTTGCATCACATTTTGTTGTTTGTATTCTAGAGAATCCCTAGGTAAATTTGGGTTGTTGCTTGCATTGGGATTCGAGGGAGTTGTGAAATTATTAGGAGGTACCAATGACATCAGAGGCTCTTTCTGATGATAACTCCTCTGATACACTTTAGGTGTCGCTCCTCCAGATGTCTGAAAAGCTTGCACCTCTCTTCTTCCTTCTACCAAAATGTTGTTATTGAGAGGTGGAAAAATATAGTTATCCTGGCCCAAAGGCTCCTCTGAATAGGTGTCTTGAACCTCTGAATATACTTGAGCTTCTTTTGCTTGATAGTCTGGCATCCCCACGAGACCATTTGTTGAAGTTGGTGGAAATCTGTGATTGATTGATGGCGGCGTGTAACTCTGGTACTCAGGTGGGACATTAACATCTTCTAGAATTAATGCCTGGTCATATCGTTGCACTGGAACTATCTCGTATCCTGTAGTCGAAGGATTCTCAGTACCCTCCGTATTCTTCACTTCTCTTTTGAAAATGTCAGCAACAACTTGGAATTTGTGACATTGGAATTTTGAATGCTGATTTGTATTATGAAGTCTACACTATCCTGACATGGTGGCCTCAGCCAAGAAAACTCTGTCAACGGGATGGTTCTCTGGAGGTGGCGGGTTATCTAGTAGTGATGGAACTCCTCCATTATTAGGCCCTGTATTCCAGGACCTCTTCTGATATCCTTGATTATTATTACAATACCTGTGACTATTATCATGGCCATGTCCTTGATGGGAACCCTGATGATGTGGAGGATTATTTTGATATCCTCGATTGGCACCTTGATGTGCCTGATAATTCTTTAACATAGATTGCATTTGATTATTCTAATTTTGAGGTAGGTTACCTCAGTTGACAGCCTTTTCATTTGTTCTACTAACTATTTCATTTCTTCTTTATCCTCTTGAGTCCTCGTTGGCGGCACTGTGTTCTAGAGATAGACAGGTTGTGTTGCTTGAGTCTAGGATAAAGGTATCCCAGGATGGAGAACTAACTGATCAGATGGTTGTGTAACATGATAAGTCGATTGTGGAATGGGATTCAATGCTGGAGTTTGTTGATTCCATGTCGACCCAAGAGTCTGCATTTGACCATTCGCAGCAATCAAGCTTGTATACAGAGAAGGCCCAGTTATGTTTTGTCCCATATTTTGACTTCAACCGCCTTCGCGTATGCTTAGTTCATATTGGCTGGTGCCAGATGAGCTTGTCTCACAAACATCGCGGTCAGCGGGTCCAAGACTGTGTAATAGTTCTGTCGAGCATCAACAATCACATATGGGGCTCGCAACCTTGTCAAAGCCTTTTGGAATATGTTGTTAAAGGCATGGATGGGCTCCTTGTCTTGTCTCCTTACTTCTGTAAATTGGCAAAAAAGTTCCACTAGAGTTATGGGTATACCAAACTTCCCAATGAAGGATTCTTTCATCTACTCCCATGTTCTTATGGACCCAATTGGAAAATGTATGAACCAAAAATGTGCTTCTTCTCCCAAAGAATATGGGAACAATCTACAAGTCGTGTCTGCATATGCAATTTTTCTATTTTGTAAATGGTCTTTGAACATTTTAATATGATCCTCAGCAGAACGGTTTGGATCATTAACTTGATACTTAGTGCAGAAATGCTTCAGATTCTTTAGCATGTCATGGTAGTCGGTAAACTCTAGTGGAGACGGGTTGGTAACCAACCACGTAGCACCATTTGGAGCTGGTTGACCTCCTGGTTGAGCCATTGCCTGAATTGGTTGTTGCCTTTGATAAATGATAACTTGGGCTAGCTGTTGTTGAGGTGTAGAAGCTTGAATTGGTTGTTGTTGGTGAATAAACACTAGTGTAGTAACTTGGATCGTTCTTGGTTGAGCAAACCTTGAAGTACTTGGTGGAGTTTTGAAAAAACTTGAAATTTCTTCTCCACTTGTTTCTCCTTCACTTGACTAAAACTCTTCACTTGATGGAATTACTTCACTTGACTTAACTCCTTCGCTTGAACGAACTTCTTTCTTCTTCCTTGCTCAAGTAGGTAGCTCTAACTCCACAAAATCTTTGGATGAAATTGGCGTGGACCTCAAAATTCTTTTCAACTTTTTCGGCGAGAACGAACTGATACAATCCAGGATGTAGCTAATTACTGGCGAGGTGCGGGAGTAGGAATGAGTGGTTGCCTTTGATTCAACAAATATCTTTCAATAGCAACTTGGATTTTGATGGCCTTTTCTTCTTCTTCTTGCAACACAAAGCAAGTTCGCATATACTCAGTGTAGCTTTCCTTTGTCCTCCATGTGAGATTGTTCAAACCCAAGAGGATGTCTTCTTGATCGTCGTTGACTCCCAAATTTGGCTACAACACTAGAAATATCTCTTTATGTGATAGCACCATCTTGATTCATGATATTTTCTTCTCCAACAAATTTTTTTTTTTGTGAATTGTTGTTTACATGAGGGGACTTACACAATTGTTCATAAAGGCTTGCAGCTGATAACAGATTGATGATTTGAAGGGAATTTTCGTGCGAATGATTTAGCGTTGAGGCATGATTTCCTAAAACTAACTAGAAATGTGAGGAATTGAATGGCTGCAGATATTAGAAAATTATGTCTTAATCTAAATGCAAGAATGTATAGAGCTCGACTTTAGCAGACTTCAACTGGATTCTACCTTGAACCACTTAGTAACTTTTTCAAATGCCTTCTTCCTCTCTAGCCGCATTTGGAGGGGTCTCCTTCCAACTTTCACATGCCTTAGAATATTCTTAGGGTTTGCATGTTGAAATTTTCTTTGCATGTCTGAACATTCCTTGTGGGTTTTTCGAGAGCTTTGCAACAGTGTAACATGCAAACCAGGATCATGACTTTTTCAAGAGCCGTCTTCGGAGGCTATTTTTAGGGTTTGCATGCAGGGCTTTTCAATGCATGTCAAGTGATACTTTATGGGTTTTTAAAGAGCTACGCAGTGATGTGACATGCAAGGCAAGATGATCAATTTTCAAAGACTTACTATTTTTAGCAGTACCACTTCAGTAGCTGCCCAGCACTTCAAAATCATGAACATAGTGACATGCAACAAAAACGGAGTTGAACAAAGCTCATTCAAGGCACATGCAAGATGAATTAGGGTTTCTAGCTTTGGGACCCAAAATGAGGGGTCAAACACCAAAATTTTGGAAAATCGAGGTATCCCATCATGATCAGCATCTTTCGAGGAGTCCACTGGAAAAATTTGAAGGCAATCAGAGCACTTACTATTTATAGTAAGGTGTTCTTGAAACGGGCTATAAATAGAAATTCTACATCAGACACCAGTGTGAATGGGCAAGTCTATCGATGAGGATCACAACATTCAAATTTCAAGTCAAACAGAGTTGTGGAAGTCATGAAACTGAATAGTAAACCACCTCCAGAAACATGCCAGAAATAGCAGGTTAGCACGAGGTATTGAAATAGTAGGTCAAGCAAAAGAAGGAAACCCCTTGCCCTGAATTTCAAATCAAACAGAGCTACAGAGGTTCAAAAATCAAGCACTTACTATTTTTAGCAGGCCTATGCAGAGGAATTAGGGTTTCCTAAAATCAAGGGCAAAGCACAACAGTTAGGCAGAAGCAGCCTCTAGTCATGATCAACACCCTTCAGGCAATCAGCACACAAAATTTGAACGTATTTTGAGCAGTTACTATTTTTAGTAAGTTGCTAAAAATAGTAGGTCAGCGCGAGGCACCAGTATGAACAAGTCAAACAGGTGATGAGGACCCTATGGCATGAATTTCAGGTCAAACGGAGTTGCAGAGGTTTGAGAATCAAGCACTTACTATTTTTAGCAGGCATGTGCAGAGGAATTAGGGTTTCCTAAAAGCTAGAGCAAAAGACGATAGTTACCCAAATGTAGCATCTAGCCACAATCGACATCCTTCAGGCAATCAGCACGCAAATTTTGAGCACATTCTAAGCAATTACTATTTTTAGTAAGTTGCTAAAAATAGCAGGTATAGGCAGGTATCAAACGCCAGCAGCTCAATCACATCATGAGGTTTGAGATAAAGTAAAAGTCAAGCCTTTTGAAGCTAAAGATCAGCTTGAAATGCAAAAATTGAGGAAATTTCTAAAAATAGCAGGTTAGGGCAAGCTGAGGGCACCATGAACAATTCGCCCTGAGTCAAGCAAAAAGCTAGAAAATTCATCCAAGTCTGATAAACTGAATGCTCATGACCCCAAATGCACCCTTGAAGTTGAAGATTGCTAAAAAAAATTCTAAGTCCTCAAAATTAGAAGCTCTGGGGTCAAAATGTGCCCAAGGAGAAGAAGTGATTGAAATTTTTCTAAGTCCTTGAAATTTGAAGTAGTCATGGTGAAATGTGCCTTAGCTACTTGAAGATGGCATGAAATTTTTCTAAGTGCTTCAAACTTGAAATCACACCCCCCTAAATGCACCTTGAAGAGAATATGAGACTAAAATTCTTCTAAGTGCTTAAAAATGAAAGCTCACATGGTGAAATGCACCTCAGCAAGAAGAAGTTGAAGTTTGAAAATTTTGACTAAGGCAAACAAAATGAAAGCAAAAGGTATCAAATGTGCCTTAGCTAGAAGTTGGGAAATATGATTGAGTTACTAAAATTGAAAGCTCTAGCCATCAGGTGTGCCTACGCTTAGGCAAGTGTTTGAAAAATTTTCTAAGGTATTCAAAATGAAAGCTCAGGGGTGGATTTGAGCCTAGGACAAGAAGAGAGAACTTGAAAAATGCTAAGTGTTTGTAATTCAAAGTGCAACCCTCATATGCACCTAGGCTTGGGCAAGTGAGTAAGAATCTACCTAAGGTGTAGCAAATTGATAGGAGCCCACTTCATATGCACCCAAGCAAGAAGGGAGGGTAAAAATTTTCTAAGTGCTTAAAAATGAAAGCTAACATGGTGAAATGTGCCTTAGCATGAAGAAGTTGAAGTTTGAAATTTTGACAAAGGAAAACAAAATGAAAGCACAAGGTCTAAAATGTGCCCCAAGCTAAGTGGAGAGGATAAAAAGCATCTAAGTATTTAAATTGAAACCTCAGGGGTCCATATGTGCCTTGAAGAAGAGGAGGATTGAAAATTTTACTAAGTATTTAAAACTCAAAGCATTCCTTCCTATATGAGCCCAAGAACTTTGGAGGAGAAGATGATTAAAATTCACTAAGGAATTTAAACTCAAAGATCACCCCTCTATTAGCGCCTCAACTTGAAGAAGATACCTTGAAAATTTTCTAAGTGTCTACAACTCAAAGTCCACCACCTCATTTGCGCCTAAGAAGAACAAGGCACTTGAAACTTTGTTAAGTGTTGAAAAACTTGAAGTAGCCCCTCCCATTTGCACCTTGGTTAGTGAGAAGACTTGAAGAATATTCTAAGGCGTGTGAAAGTTGGAAGGAGACCCCTCCAATTGCACCTAGATAGGAAGAAGGCATTTGAAAAAGTTACTAAGTGCTTCAAGGTAGAATCCAGTTGAAGTCTGCTAAAGTCGAGCTCCATACATTCTTGCATTTAGATTAAGACATATAATTTTCTAATCTCTGTAGCCATTCAATTTCGTACATTTCTGGTTAGTTTTAGGAAATTATACCTCAATGCTAAATCATTCACATGAAAATACCCTTCAAATCATCAATCTGTTGTCAGTTGCAAGCCCTTATGAACAATTGTGTAAGTCCCCTGATGTAAACAGCAATTCACAACGAACCGACTGAGGGTATTCCAAAGCATTTCAAAACCTTGGAGTTGAATGTGCGATCTTTCTTGCAATCTTAGCGCACGGAATTCTTTGATCAAGAGAGAATGGAGTAGCCTTTGGATTACTTTGTTCTATTGATTGGTGCGGTCACAAAAATCACATCAACAGTACTTTCCTCCAAGTCATCTATCTCACTCGATATCTACTCACCCTCACTTGAGTCATCAATATTTTGTGATCCAAATACAAGGGGTCTAGTCCTTGAGCTTTGTCCCTCCTCACGTTTTGGTGCATACTCTTTTATAACATCAATTTGTATGTCCTTGCATGATGTTTCTAATAAAGAGTCCTACTCATTCATTAGAATTTGTCTCAAAACCATCCCATATTTGAAGGATTCTTTCTACAACTTTCTGAGTTACTTCTTCTTTTGATCCCCCTGTATAGCCTAATCATGTTTTGTCTTTAGGCTGAAGTGTGAGAGGTTGAATGGGTTCTATAATGCCATCTTTTCTTTTCCCAATAGGTCACTATCCTTCATATCCTATTTTCTCTAAGATAGCCTTTCCTTTTCTATATTGATCTGTTTTAATGCTGATATTTGCTGATGTAGAGGCTTCCTCATCTTAATAGAGCCAATTGAGAATTACCTTGTCTTTAGATTCTTCCTCTAGAGTACTCGTGTTTACAAATCTATCATTTAAAGTTATGGTGGGTGTTGATGATGGTTGTGTTGATGTTGATGATTGTCCATATGTTCTTGGAGATGGTAATAATTTGGAAAGACATAAAGATTGCTCGAAGTAATACTCTCCCATGCCTTTGTCTTTTAACTGGATCTTGTCTCTGAATTGTTGTGATAGAGAATCCAGTTGAGCTTCATTGCTTGATGAAGTGAAGTCAACAACAGTTATTTTCTTTGATTGGTCCTTTTTCTCAACCCATTTTGATATAAAATTTAATCTCTTTTCCCCACTGGATGAGCTAGAAGTGTTTGTTTCTCTATTATGGGGCACCAAATTATCTTGAGTTTCTTTAAGCATGTTACAAGTCCAGGGATTATTATAATCAACTAATATTGTGACTTCCTATCCATTGAATGGAAACTTTAAACACTAATGATAGGTCAATGGCACTGCCTGCATTTCATGGATCCATGGACGTCCCAAGAGTATATTATATGTTAGCTACTTTTCTAACACTTGGAAAACTACATTCTTGACAATTGGTCCCACTTGAATTCGTAACACAATCAACCCCTTGGAAGATATCTCTTCTTCACCATAGGATTTTATTGTGATCTGTCTTCTTGCATCAATCGCATTATTAGAATAACCTAATGCACAAATCAGTTTTAAAGTACAAATGTTTAATCCAGCTCCCCCATCTATTAAGACACGTTTGCATGGTGTTTATGAATTAACAATTCTATATGAAGGGCTGCATTATGTGGATGATTAAGCAACACATCATCTTGTTCGGAAAATGACAGACAATGAGGCATGGTCAAATATCCCACCATAGCTTGAAATTGACAGACATCCAGATTATTGGGTACCGTTGTGGCCACAAGAGCCTATTCTAAAACCTCCTTATGTGATGGTGAAATTTTAAGGAGTTCCAGTATGGATATTTGTGTTGGTATCTTCTATAGTTGATCGACTATACTATATTGATTGGAAGGGGGAGTAGTGGTTTTAGGTACAACTCCTTTTAGTATCACTTTGGATTTCCCCCTCGTCGTTACATTAATTGGTTGATAGTCCTGTCTTTCACTAATTTTTATGACATTGATTTGGTTGTCAAATTTGTTTATGTTTGGGACCATGTTTAGGGGTACGATGTCATTGATGTTAATGTTTTATGTTTGATTATCAATGACAATATTTTTCTCAACCTTAGAAATGCAATGAATGGTATTGTCATAAATGTAGTTTACACTTTTTCCTTTCCTGTTTGAAGAAGACTCTCCCTTTTCATTGTTGGGTAAAGGATTTGTAAACGCACTGTGATCGTTATTTGTTTGATGTCCTTCAACAAATACCTTCTTGTTGTCAATCAAATCTTGTATCAGATACTTTAATTGCATACAATCATTCATTTTATTTCATTTATTTTTATGAAACTTACAATAGTAAGCATCATTCCACCAAGATGGTTTTACTTTTGGCTCCCAATTTCTCGCTTCTAGTAGGTTAATAAGCTTACTTGCAAAAAGCTCTCTCATTGTTGATTCCAATGTTTGTCCCAATGGTGTAAATCTTCGTCGATCGGATTGTCTTTGCTATGATGGTTGTCGAGATTCTCCATTATTTTTATTGTTGTTTTGAGTGGGTCCTTGATTGATGTTTTGATTATCATTTTGATTCATCTTTACAGTTGTTGCCATCAAATTGAAGACTAGTTTCATATTTTGCACGTCAGTTGTAGCATCATTGTTTCCAGTATTTCTATTTTTTTGCCAAAATTTAGGTTTATCATTGTTGCCATAGTGATTTGAGGAATTTGTATTGTTTGATGTATCATTGTAATGTTTAATCACTCCTATTTTAACCAAGGATTCTTTGATTTTAAGTCTGTTCTCAATCACTTTTTCAAATGTCAGGGGACATTGCAGTTCCAGTCTATAACTCATGTCATCAGTTAAGTTGTTGATAAATAATTCCATATTTTCCTCTTCAGGTATAGATTGAGGATATCTAGCGAACAACTTTTGCCAACGTTGTAGAAATTATAGGAATGTCTCACCCTTCTTTTGTTTCATGTTGTAAAGGTCTTTTATGGCTACTTCATGTTGAATATTGAAGGAGAATTATGAGATAAATTTGTTGACTAGTTCTTCAAAGGATAGAATCCATCGTTGTAATTTGGAGAACCATTCCATACAATGACCTCCTAAGCTCCTTGGAAATAATCTCATTAGATAAGTGTCCTCTTGTGCAAACTCTAAACTCATGGTTCTGAATTCCCTCACATGGTTAATTGGATCTATTTTTTCGTTGTACTTGTCATATTTGGGGAATTCACAATGTCTTGGAAATGGTATCATGTCTACATTTGGATGAAATGGGTAAGGACAAATGTCCTATAGTGAGTACCTCTTCGTGGTTTTCTTTTGCATATCTTGAAGTTGTTGTTGCAAGTTTTGCATTTGACATGTTAAGGCAACCACTTGATCTATGTTTTGTGTGTTGTGTGGTTTAGTTTCATATTGGAAGTTTGGCACCTAGCTCAGCTAGCATCAGAAGATATTTTTCCATATCTTTTTCTAAAACCTTTCCCATAAATTTGTGGAAATTTGGATCTTGTTGTGTTGTGTTGACATCCTCTAGGGTTATTTCATTTGGATCATTTTGTTGGAATCTGTGAAAAGGGTTTTCTTCATCCATGACGTTCGGTGTTTCAATTTCTTTTTCTCTAAGTTTATGTCTTTGTAACCTTGTCAAAATTGGAATACAAGTGTTTGTTTTTCTCACTTAAACTTTGATCTTCTATGTTTGGATGAGTGTCAATTTGATTTTAACAAAGTCAAATAGAATAATATATTCTATTGATGAGACCAAGTGAAAAATATGATTATTATGTTTCGTTTCATGATTGTAGGATGATAAAATCTTGATGATGAAACTTAAGTCAATAACCAAGATGTGTTGTTTGATAATTTGACACTTTATAGGTTGTGAGATCTGGGTTTAACTTTGAAAAGAATTTTGACTTGTAGGATCCTATTTGTTTCAGTTTTAAGACATTGTCTGGCCTGTGAAAAATTTTCTATTTGGTAAAAATCTGAGTTTTTGATGTCAACAATCTAGAAGATGTTTCTAATAGTTCTCTATTTTCTTGTTCTGTGGATGTGCTATTATTGAGGGAAGAAGCACTAAAACATAATGTGGAAGTGCTAAAAGACACAAATGAGCTATCAGACAGGGTAAAAGCGCTAAAACAGACCATGGATGCGCTATTTTACTGGTAAATTTCCTGATACTGGTAAGTTTTGGTTACAGTTTGCAAAAGTGCTATAATATTTGTCAGATGCGCTAAAATAGATTGCAGTTGCGCACTATTTGGACTGTGGATGCACTAAAAGACAATGTGGATGTGCTAAAATAGACATTATAAGCGCTATAATATGGGTAATTTTTGACACTGGTAATTTTTGGTGACAGTCAGTAGATGCGCTACAGAATTTTTCAGAAGCGCTAAAACATATTGCAACTGCGCTATTTGAATTAAGGATGCGCTAAAACAGATAGTGTAAGCGCTATTTTGGGACTCCGTAGTGTTGTCTAATTTTCTTCTCCGTGAAGAGACTAATTTTTGGGTGTAAACTGGGGTACTTTGACAGGGTATCTTTGCTGGTAAATGTCCGATTTTGATGAAAAGCCTAATTTTTCTAAGTTTTCTCTATTGTAAGAACTGATTTGGCCTGTTGGAATATTTTATTGCTGCTTGTGGAATGGAAAACTGACAAATAGGTTGACTATGATTATTCTTTTGTGAAAGAGCTCTTCTTTGGAAATAAGCTTGTGAATATAAAGGCTCTAAGGAAAAATCATCAGTATATCCTTTAGCAAAGTCGTGAAACCTATGGATGAAAGTTCTATGTTGAAGCAAGACTTTCCTACTTTGATATAAAATCGTCTTCTTTCCAAAAGTTTCTTGTAACTTAGTTGTTTCTTTGATTTCTTGACTCTTTTTGTAAGAGATTTCTTGACAAAGTTTGTGGATTTCCAATCCCTAATCATAAGTTTTCATAGATTGATTTAACAAACTTTTTGTGTTTCTAGATGATATTTATCTGATTTAATGATTTGAAAAACACAACAAACAATTGTAGAACAGTTGTTTTTAAGTCCTAGAATCTAAACAATAAGTGTATGTTCAAGAATCAAACATGATCTTTCTTGATTTCCATAGGTTTTTGACAAATAATACACTTTAAGCAGACTCATTCTTAAGGTCCAAAGGTCATCGTTATACTCAAACAACCCACATTTTAAAATTGTGTTGACTCACATAGCCATGTCACCCCCTAGAGGGCACCTGTGTTTTTGTCTTTTCCAGGCACGTACTCAAAGTTAGATTTATCGATCCCTTGAGCAAATGGTCCTTGGAAATTATATGGTGAGTGTCTTGGGGGCAGATTCTTCCCTCCCCTTGCACCGTTGAGTATTACAATGTTTGGAAACTAACAAGTTGGATTCTAGACTATGGTTTGTAGATAGGGTTTCCGTTTGGAGCGGAAAATGATGAACTCCCTCAGGAGACCTCCCAATCTTTAGAACAAAGATTTTGGGGATGGTTATCTTGCACCCTTCCGGTAAATGTGGGTTTTCGTAGATTTACTTTTATTTTATAGTGGGTTGGAAAACCTGGCTTTGGTTGTTCCCACTCAGGTCGTTCCCATAGGGTGAGTACTTTTTCCCACTATGAAAGGCCTTCTAAAGGATTTAATAAAGCATGAAATGCATGAAATTAAAGGATGGTTCTAGAATTTTGATCACCCAGTTAAGGGGAGAGCATAGGCCTATCACTGCACAATCACAGTAGACAAATGTTCAATTCTTAAAGCCCAAATGACAATTTTCTATCTACGTGAAGATATTGCTTCACAAAAAAAAATGGTGTTTATTTTAACCGAGATAGCAAATGTATGATGACTACACTAGGATTGATATATTTTAATCCAAATGACTACCCTAGGATTGGTTCATTTTAGTCCAAATGTAAAAAATGAAATTACTTATTGTGGTCGCATCGGATCCAGACAAGTTACAAATGCACTATAATAGAGGTCATAAGCGCCACTTAATTGATCAGATGCACTGCAGAAATTGTTGAAAGCGCTACAAAATTTGTCAAAAGTGCTACAAAATTAGTTGGAAGTGTTGAAACAAGATTGATCATGGAGTAGTTAAAAATGCTAGAAAGCTCTGGTGGTTGCACTAAAACAATCTTCAGAAGCGTTATAATTTTTGGTGGATGTGCTAAAACAGTCATAAGTGCTAAAACTTTTGGTGGATGCACTGAAATAGTCAGAAGCGCTAAAAATTTCAGTGGATGCACTGCAGAATCCCTCGGTCGCACTAAAAGAAAACACGCATGAATCTTGTACGAATAGTTTTCAGAAAAAATGTTAAAATATGGGGTTAGGGCCCCATGGTGGGCACCAAAATGTAAGTGTGGAATAAGTAAAGAATGAAATAACTGAAAAAACTTCTTAATAAGACATTTTAGCAAAGATTCAAAAGCAATTAAACTAATTTAAAGAAAGAATTTACTGAAAGTGTCATATTGTTCTTTATCTCTAAAGATTTATTAAGTCACAGGGCTCTCAGATTGTGTAAGCATTGTGATTGTTAAAATGCCAATCTAGAGAATGAGATGTTGCTAAATGCAATAATCTAATCTTGTATGGTGATTTCTAGATGATATGATGAAGCTACTATAATCTATGTTGACATGAATATGATAAAAGAAGCTACATCAAACTATGATGCAGCCATGATATTGATTCTAAAATGCTATGATTACTATTGCAAAATGATATTGCTATTTGCTAAGATGCTTGATTGCTTGATTGCTTGATTGATGTTCTTGCAGAGTAAATTTGCACAAAGATGGGATCTGGATCCTGTTCCATAAGGTTGTATATATAGATTCACGATAGCAATTTGTGATGGGGCAGCACAACAAAGGCTTGGATTTGATCTAGAGGATTCAATGGTAAGAGATGAAGAAGCTTGAGCTGATCATGGGAATGGTTTCTCCCCATGAAAACATCCGGCCAGATGATAGGAAGAATCAGAGGAAAGAGATTGAAGAGGATTGCATGTAAGTTTGTCTCCACAACTTTCCCGTGAATGCCAGCAGTTGAATTAAATTAGATGTTTTATATCTAATTTGGTAGGTAAAATATGAGCTATAGAAATATGAACATATTTGAATATTTAGATTTATTCAAATTTAGGAAGAAATAAGATATTAAATTTAATAAAACAAACTATAGAAGTCTATTTATTAAATTAAAAATGGAAGAAGTGAATAATTAAATGAAACAAATATTTGAGCCTATTTATTTAATTAAGATAGAATGATGTGATTTAAAATAGAAGAATTTGATAATTAAATAAAACAAAGTATTAAATTTGTTTATTTAATTAAGATGGAATAATAGAAGAATTAGAAGAATTAAATGTAAACTATATAAATAAATATTTCTATTTATTTAATAGTAGATGAAATTAAGGTTAATTAATCAAATAAATCATATTTAATTAATTATATTCTCCAGACCATTTTTAGGTGTATACAATAATGTTGCCTTGTTACTTTTCAATCCATGCTTGTTATACATTTCCATGATTTTCCCATGTCGTTCATGATTATTCACACATTGTATCATTCTTATTTTTATGTTGTTTAAAAATTTGTGATAATTATGCTTCACTCTTTGACCATTTCATTACCTCTCATTATCCCATACTATGATTTTAGATCCTATATGTTGAGCCTGCATTATTATATTATACTCATAGAATTACTTATTAAGCTCATATTGCCTTATCATACTCTTACAGTTGCTTCTATTGTAACCACCTATTTATATTAGGGGAATCATGTGTTCCCCCCTTTATATCATATGCTCCCATTGCTATATCTTTACATCATATCTTCAACCCTTACCACTTAATATTTCCTTTCTATATCTTTAGATCAAGTTCATCATGATTTTCCCTTTTCAGTTGTGTGTACATTACCTTAACATTCTCTTAGAGCCACAAATTTTTGAATGGGGGAATCCTACCTTCCCCACTCTTTTCTTATACCATCCTTTCTTTATGTCTTTTACATTTGATGGGAATCACACCTTTCCTCCTCACTATTACCTTGAAATCATATTCTAAACCTACATTACCATTAAGGACCTCTTGGCTTACCTCTACCACTATGTTCTCATGCTATTGGATGCCATAGTTAGGGCATACACCTTTTCTAGTGCCTTATGTACTTTCACAAGTATTTTTAACTATTGAGGGCCTTATCAAGGTATGTGCATGGAAATGGGGAACCAAAAGAGAGTTTTAAGTGGTTACTTTTTTTCTTTTTCTTTTTAAATTAAAATATATATATCTAATATGAGAAATTGAAGATAATTGCACATTCAAAATATTAACATGTGACTAAAAAAAATTGTAGTGCTCTAAATCTACTTTTTAAATAGGGGTAGAACATAAATTTCTCCCATTTTGGTCAAAAAAATATAATATAGTGTCTTGTGCACTCCCCCTAAAGTGTTGACTTTTTAAAAGTATTTCACAAATCATTTTAGTGGAAAATTAGTTAATATCATGTATTTTATGCTCTCTCTTTTTAAGTTTTGAATCAATATATGATTTTTACTAATTTTCAAAGTGGAAACATACTAAATAATGAAAAATTGAGCATGTTTCCCCCTAATTTTTTCAAAACTAATCAAAAGTCATTTACTTTTTTAATGTGTACAAAATATAGGCAAGGAGTAAATTTTCTAGAACAAATTTACCCCCTAATAATCCCACCTATTCAAGTCTAAAAATATTTTGGTTTGTATACTTTATTCTCCAAGACAAGGCTTTAGCTATGATCTTATATGAGGTGTTCAAAAGAGTGATAGGTCTCCAATCATTGACATAGTCTTCATCTTTTCCTTTGGGAAATTGTTTAATCAATCCTTGATAAATAGTTTCCCCTAAAGATCCCATTTTATTGGATTCAAAATAAACATAGAAGAAGTCCTTATGGATGTGTGACCACAAAGACTTATAAAATTCTATAAGGATACCATCAACTCTTGGGATTTTTCCAAATCCATAGAAAAAATGCTTCATCGATGTTTTCCATGGAGAGAAGGTGGTCAAAAAAATGGGTATAATCATGGTTAATTTTATGTGGAATAAATCTGTAAATGTTTTCATCCAAGATTGGGAGAAGGGGATCACCCATTGACTCATTAATGAAAATATTTTTGTAATAATCATAAGAAGTTTGCATTTATTTTGAATGGAAATATATAAGAGAGCCATACACATTTTAAATGGTTGAGATCTACTTTTTTTCATTTTGTGCTATGATAAATGGAAGAATAATTTTGTTCATTTGTCATCATCTTATTCCATTAAAGGTGAGCACTAATTTGGGCTCATTTTATTTTATAGGAATCCAAATATTTTGAATATGAGCTATTGATTGTTGTATGGAAATATTGGAGGGGTTAGAGGTAAAAAGAGATTTACAATGTTGTACAACTTACTTTAAAGGGACTTTTAAGTTTGCAATGTTTAACAATAGATAGAACCCATATTCATAAAGAAAAATCATGCAACAAATGATTGTTCTTTCCCACTCGATAATCCACCACTCTTCTTGGTGCTTAGGATCAACTTTATATGTGTCAAGGAGGTCATAAATACAATCTTGATATTTTAGGTGATATATTTAACTTATATGGAAGGTAAGTGGGAAGAGTGGTAGATTTGATCAAGGAAAGAGTGGTGAAGATAGGAAGGTTGTTTGAGATGGTAGTTGAAATTGAAAGATCCAGGTGAGTAAGATACACATAGCATGGGACAAGATAATATGAAATTTTGGGGAAATGTCTAAATGGTATAAGTGGTTCATCTTCCTTAAAATGACTTCTCAATAATTATGTAAGTGAACAAACCAACTTTTCCCAAGAGGGGTCATAGAAACCAAGAGAATTTTGTGCTAAGGTACAAGATTCAAATTCAATTTGGGATAGGTGGGAGTTGTCTTAGTTATAGTTAGAGGAGTGTTTGAAACCATATTGAAGTCCCCTCCAATAACCCATTCTACCATGAGGGGGTGAAGATGCAAATATTACCAAAGAAAATTTTTATCTGAGGAGAAATTGGGGGCATAAATGTATCAAAATCCAAAGAGAATATATTGAATGAGAACGGTGGCCCAAATGTAGCAATTGTTAGGATTATACCAAAAATTCATTACATTTTTAGCTAACCAAGAGGAAAAGCCTAAAAAACACCACCCCCACCATTTGATATAGAACAAGTATCCTCTTTCTAAATGGAGGTGAGAGTGAATTTCATTTGAATATCACTAACTTTTACTTCTTCTAACATAAAGACATTAGGATTTTTATTTTGAATAGAGTTATTGACATAAATATTTTGAGAAAGGAGTTTCAATCCTCTAAAATTCTAATATTTTATTTAAAACTTCATTAAATTGGGTTAAGAAGAGTGTCTTCCATCTATAATTAATTATACTCATTCTCTTCACAATAGGGATAGATTTCCATGCTAGTGTTCAAGCATTTTCAAAGAAGAGAAGTGGGACCAAGATTGTAGGGGGCTAAGAGAAGATGGTGTAGGGGTCAATACAAGAGGATAATTATTGATTTAAGGAAAATTTAATTATTTTTTACTTTTAGGAAATCTTACATTATCTTCAAACATGTCATCTTTGAATGATTTGGGGCCTACAAAAGAGGAAGGGTGGTGGGATAAAGAGGAAGGGATAGAAGGTGGATTATGATATGATGAAGGGGGTGGATTGTAAGAGGAAGGGGGTTAAAATGGTTTGAATGGGATGGGAAAGGCACTTCACATTTTCAATAGAAGATGAAGTGTCAAGGTTAAATGTGATTGTATTTGAGGGGCAAGGTTTGTGGATAGGGAAATCATGAATAAGGTGGCACTCTTGGTGATACTAAATATATATATTTGGCTTGTTGAGGTAATTGTTTTTTGGTAAAATTCAAATCCTAGGCCAACCAACTTAATGGAGTTTGTAAAATGTAAGTAAGATTCACATAAACTTTAGGTTGCACCCACATATTGGACCATTTATCTAAGTTATGTTTGTACTACATGAATCTATCTAGTTGAGAGGATATATCTTGAATAAATGGATAAAATGCTAGGTTGAGGAACTAGAACTCAACCCACATAGGGTATTTGGATTTGGAAATTCCTCCCAGGTGAAAGTCTAGGTCCCATGCTTGAACATAATGGGTTTATTTCACTATTTTGGCATGGCCTACTTTGATTTTTTTAGGAAACATAACCTTTATCTAGCCCCCTAAAAGCCTCAATACTCTAGCCCTTTACTTCCTTTTTTTGTCCATTTAAAAAATATTGTTTATAAGGATCTCTTTTAAGAAGAATTTTTTTTTTTTTTTGCTTTTCATTTTAATATGAGATGTATGATTTTATTTGAGAATTCAAATAAGATAGCTAACTAATAAGAATTATTATTGTAGAAGTATGGGGCCAAGAATTTTACAAACCCACTTTTGGTCCATCAAGGCATGACATGAAGATGTTAGGGTGCTCATTCACGATCTATCATAAAGGGAAAGAGGAGAGAGAGAGCGCGTCAGAATCGACAAAGGAAGATCAGGCTCAAAGATCGGATCAAGATCAGGCAGCACTCTGAGGATCAAAGATCCAGTCAAAATCGGGAGAAAATCGCCATAAAGAACCAGGATCAAACAGGTCGAAATCCGCTGGTCAAGAATAAATCGGCGGGGATCCTCCGGAGAGATAGGTGTGATAAAGATAGAGGGGAGAAGATAGATAAAGGTGATGGAGAAGTCGCTGTCTCGTGGGAAAGTCACGAGGTGATAAATAAAAGATTCGGAAGAAGGGAAGATCAAAGCGGATCAATCAAGGTCGACAAAGTCGATCGATCCGGCGATCGAGATCAAAGATCACTTTTTTGCGTCAGAGGATCGATCAAAGTCAATATAGGGTGTGATGGCTGGAAAGGGATCACAGGGGATTTCAAGAAGCAAACTCCTTTTCCATCTATCTTTATTAAAGGGTTGTTCCCAGAAGAGTAGATGGAAATCCCACTTGGAAACTAAACATGTAATGGAAGGCAGAATGGATCCAAAGTTTGATCTATTTTGGTAACAATGATTTGATGTTGATTAATTGATTAATTTGATTATGCAAAGATGTTCCTAGGTCAACTATGAAAATAAAACAAACTAAGATGAATGTTGGAAAGTACATAATTGATAAACAAAATTAGAATTCAAGATAGCAGAGAGAAAACACAAAAGAACCTTATATATAAATTTGGGCCTGAACAACTGGATAGGGGCACTAGGTTCCCTATACTAGGAGGTAGGTACTCAAAATAAAACTTTATTTTCTTGTTGCTCTTAGTCTATGGGATCTTCTCTCCTAAACTTAGTGTCTAAACTTTTTGTATCACTTCTAAAATCCACTTTCCTTGATTTGTTGACTTGTAGGGCTTGAATGCTTGAGTGAGCAATTAGATCTTCAATCCTCCTTACATTCAGTTTAGATCTATAATCTACACTCATGAAAGAGGGGTAATGGTTGTGTCATATAGGGGCTTGCCTAAGTCAAACCTCCTCTTGCTATTTCTACCTCCACAATGGCTATGATGATGTAAAAAGAGAGCTTACCCTAGGTCAAGCAAAGGTTGATTGATAAATAAGTGAAATTAACAATTGTTGTAACTCCCACACATATATGTATTCCTTGAGGTATTGAAGTCATTGTACTCATCACCTCCAAGGATAAATTGATACTTGATTTGAACTTCTACAAGTGTTAGTACTCACAAAACACATAAGCATGAAACATGAACAAGCTCACATGAAAATATGATGCATTACTAAGATGATGCTTGACTGAAATAATGATGTTATAATTTTTTCTCTTAATTTATCTATATTTCTCAATTCAAAATGTCAAATTTGCTTCTCAAATTTGTTAGGATTAAAATAGTAAAAATGACTTGTATTTATATGTAATTCTTTAATTTCCTAAAAACCAAATACCGATAGCTAAAAATGCTTTTGGATTTTTAAATATTAAAATGTCAACACCAACATGTTTTAAATTCATCCAAAATAGGTTGGACAAGGGCGTTGGGTGCCCTAGTCCAAACCCATCCTTTTTGAGGCCTTAAACATCTGTCTTAAATATTATATCCTTATTATTAGTTCCACTTTTGATTTTTTTATTATTATTATGAAATGGGAAAATTAAATGCATAATTAGGTCCAAGCACATAAGGGGGGTTAAACCTAGTGTGAAATTGTCAAGGGTAACAATTTTTAACACTACATTTAGCCCCCACTTTAGTGAGAGTATGAACTTATGCTCAAAATGACACTAAAGTAAGAATAATCCAAGAAGGTTTCAATTATCCAAACATTGAAGAGATAGGACAATATTGAATTTAGGGAATACGCTATCCCCTTGGCTCAAGATCCTATGGAAAGACAATATAGGGACAAAGGAACACACACATGAGGTTCAATGCAGCATGATAAACACAAAGAATGCACAATAAAAAATACAATACTAATATGAACATTATATGTAAATTATGTCACACAATACAAACATAATGCAAACACAATGCAAACATACAAAAAGTGGTATGAAAATCACAAACTAGCAAGCTCCACAAAAATATTACTAAGATCCATACCCAAGGCATTCATGAATCACAAGCTAACAAAGTCCAATATTTTCAAGGTGACCCATGAACCAAAGCATCATATGCTAGTGAAGTCTAATAATTATTAGGTGAGATTTGACAAGAAACAACATAAGCTAGTGAAGTCTAATATTCACTAGGTGATTTTCTACAATAGTAGCAAATGAGAAACACACGAGGGCTAGGCTAGTAAAGTCTAATATTCACTAGGTACATTCTCATGTCAACCATACTAAGAATTATAATACCACTAATTTTGATAAGGTGCTATAAAAATGATCAGTATGTCAAAAACATATCACCAAGCTCAATGTGTGTGAACAAAGTGAAGCACATAATGCAATGCATGCCCCCACCTTAAATTAATTGCTAACACCAATCAAGAGCAATTTCCTTTAAGGTAGAGTAAAACAATATATGCAACATGATAAGGCCATAAGCGCTTGTTGGGAAACCATATGCCAATGATATGCTCCCATCAAAGTTGACTCATGACAAGGGGTTTCCCCCAAGATAAAACTACATGAAAAGATAATAGATAGCATGTAAAGGATTATAGATTCATGTTCAGTATAGACCATAGATAATATGTAATATGATTGTACTTGGAATCAACATCATTGTCCAAATGCTTGTGGAGCAACAAACACACTGGAGGAATGACACATGAGAACAACATAACAAACTTTTGGGTCAGCATGGAAGATACCTAAATGTCTCAACACTTTGCATCATTCCCAAAAGGAAACACAAGACAACAATGTTCACAATATAAAGACAAATAGAGATATAACTAGAAAAATGTCAAAACAAGTACATTTTCTTTGTATTCTTGTGTCAACGAGAATAAGGGTCATCCAAAGAAAACTAAAAAACTCAAATACACACCAACCAACACGTCATGGGAGATCACATCACATGTAAGAAAACACACAAAGACACACAAGAGGTACTACACATACGAGACTATCTAAAGAAAATTGTTTGCATCTGAATCTTGCTCATCATAAATTGAAGGTGGAAAATACACTAAAGGAACTACAAGTGTGGTACAAGGAGAAGCACCAAGTTCAATGCATGGTGATTCACTCTCATTAGGAGAATCATCATGGTTACCCCCATTTAATTCATTGATTTAGAAAATATAAGAGCTAATTTGTAATTTTCTTTTTGTTCTTTTATTTTAACTTATTCACTATCTAAATGTATCATAATAGGTTGCATATTAGTGCTATCAACATGATTGCAAGCATTATCATTCATATGAGCCTCTTTCATTCTTTGCATAGGTTGGGATAGGTAAGGTTCAGCTTCATGGTTTAGTGAGGATGATATAGTAGATTCAGGTGATGACAAGGATGGATGGTTAAGAGGTATTTCATCGAAATTGGATTGGATGGATGGATGGTCATTAGTTTTTTGTTCTTCAACTATTTTATGAGCCATATCATGATGTCTTCATTTGCACTCTTTTGCACTTATGTTTAGATTTTAACATGAGTTTAAACTTGTGAATAGGTGTTTGAGGTGTTTCCTAATGTTGGTTTTTTTCCCTCCTTTGGAGGAGGAATTGATGGAACCATAGTGAGTTGGGAGACCACTAGATTCTTAGGTTTTGGTCTACAAAAATATTTTTCTTTCGAAGAAAAAAATTTGATTGTATGATTATCTCTTGTTCTTTTATAATATGACAGAGGTGGAACCGTGACATACATTCCAAGTGGTCGAGGGAGAATACTCGATTTAAACTGAGGTTCATGGACACTACCTATGGGGAAGGAGGAACAACCATCAAAGTCAGTGTAGACTGAGGAGCCTTAGACAATATATTACTAAGGGATAATTTAGCTATACGCTTATCTTTAAACTTTTGATGTGGCATGAATAAAAAGTCTTCATGAGGCTTAATAGGTTCCATTGGTTGAGGCAAAAAATAATCCAAGAAGAAATTTCCATGAGAGGCTAAAGGTTTAAATCCACTATGATAAATAGTACGTATTTATTCTTCATGTGGAAACTTAAGACATTTTTGAATAATCGATGGGACCGCCTTCATGGAGCTTAGCCATGGAAGACCTAACTTCACACAAAATTGGTTCGACATTAGAATTATGGTAAATGAAACATCTAGATGTTTAGGTACAAATTTTATTGGGAGAATTATCAAACCAATCATAGGGCAAATAGAACCATCATGAGCCTTTAACCATTCTTGTGTGTGTTCATAATCATCCTTATAAATTTCATGCACATATAATAATTCTACAATGATCACATTCACTACACACAAAGGATCAATGAGTATCCCCCTTGTGGGTTTATCATTGATTCTATTAATGATATAAATGGACCATCAGATGTATTTATAGGTGCATCTATATGCATAAAAGAAATATCAAGCAAAAAATTGGATGGGCCCTTATGAGGTTGGACTTAAATCATGTTTATAAAGTTAGATAAATCATTATTGTCTTCTTCATTATCACTACATTGCACAAAGATTTTTGAATGACTTGGAAATGGGTTTATAAATTGTAGTGTTGAAACATGTCGTCAGTAACATTTTCACACTTGTTTGGGCCCTCCTTGTAGAATTGAGCCTAATGATGCCTTGAATTAGTGTAATGTGGTTGACACATTCACATTAGGTATTACGCCCTTGTCAACTAATGAATTTAAATGGTACATTGCTAAAGTGTTGTGAAGTGTTGTAACACACTTTCACACTTTTCTAAGGTTTTATTAATTAACTAAACCTAATAAACCTCCTTTTAACCTTAATCCTACCTTATTTGAAGTGTTGTAAAGTGTTGTAACACACTTTCACACTTTTCTAGAGTTGTCATTAATAATTGGGCTTTATTATGCCTTAATTTGCCTTATTTTGGCATCCACAAGCCTCATTTAACGTATCTTTTCGAAGATAATCCCAACACAAGTCATTGCCCAATCATAATTCAGGTGTTTCAGGTTGAATGGCCCCAAATTTAGTAATATGGGACTCATTCTCCACCTTGGGAGAATGAGTCCCACCTAGGTTTTTGGGTCTTGAACCTAATTTCACACATTTCTAAGCATTTTTAATTTTGGTCCCATACATTATGCCTAATGGGACTCATTCGCCACCTTGGGAGAATGAGTCCTATGTGGCCCAAAATCAAAATTAATTCAAATTTTTGGTGGGATTTTATCCTCCTAGATCTGATGTTGGCTTGTAGTGTTGTAATTTTGGGAATTCTTGCATAATTAAGTATAAATACAAGTTTTTTTCACTCATTTTACACCTAGCAAGTTGAATGGGCATCCTTATAGCAAAGTTGAGTTCACAAGAGCATTCAAGAGTCTTCAAGGGTAGATTATCAAGCATTGTAGAGCATTATTCAAGCATCAATCATCATGTCAAGGACTTCATGTGTCATGTTTGTTTTGGAGCTAATAATTGTGATGTAGGGTTTCATGATTCAACCAAGTGTTCAATTAAAGATCTACCCTACTAAAGTAAGATTCAAGATCTATATCCATTGGAGCAATCTCATACATGTTTGCAGTATCTTATTGATAGAGTTTGGTGAGTTGCAACATCATATTTTTTTCATTCATCATTCTCCATTCCTATTTTATTTCATTTCAAGGTTTGATTACCAAAATGGGGTTTGACCAAGGAAAACCCCTATTCACTAACAAAACAACATTTTTCCCCCTCTTTAGTGTGTGATTTTCAGGTTTAGATCGAAGAAACATTGAAGAGAAAGGTTGGAGAAAGTTGTCAAAGTTGTCATTAAGTATTGGAGAACATTGAAGAGCACCTATAGGTTGATTTACAGAGATTCGGATCCGAAATTCAATTGGGAAACACAGAGCAGAACTTGAAGAGCATATTTAGATCCTAAAGTTTTAGAAACCCTAACTAGACTGATTTGCCACTTATGGCAAATGAGTCTCAATTTTGGTCAAAAATCATTTTTTTGTAGATTTGGATACCCATTTGGCATATTCCTGTTCTCACATAGAAACCCAAATTTTGGACTGCTTCACCCAACTTGGAAAATGAGTCCCACTCAGCATTAAAGGCAGAATTTCCAATGTTTCATACCTCCTTCTAGTCATCTTTAGATTCTTAAGTGCACACATTTCATTCTATAGCTTTTTGTTTTGTTTTATTTGCATCTTTAGATCATTTAGTAATCCATTGCATCAAACTAGGTTTAAGAATTCTATATTGCATTACACTTGTCTTTCCAAGTCTTAACTTGGTGGTGAACCCCTCATTAGTTTACATTCAACCCCTAGGACAACCCTATTGCAAGATCTATTTCTCCTTTGCATTGAGATCCCTAGGATTTGTTCTTGAATGAGAGAGATTCAAGATTGTCATTCTAGGTCATAAACCCTAGAAAAGCAACAATTTTCCACCTTTCATAAATATTTGTAAGTTTTTATTAGGTGGGGAAACCAATTTAGTTCCTTTGTCATTAACATCAGCCAACTGTATTTGATTAGATTCTGAGGTCTTACACTTAATACTTAAGATGCATACATATTTGTGCATCGTGTCGAGGTGTACGGTGATATTGCCAAAATGTTTTGCATTAAAATTTGATGGTAAAGGATTTTTTGTGTTAATAGGCCTAATAGGAGGAATTTGAATCATATTCTCATTTAACAACTACAACATGATCGAATGGAGAGAGTTGGGAAATTTTGAAAAATTGCCTACTCTTGGCCTAAATTGTTATGGAGTTGTATTTGTGGTAGCAACTTGTGTTTCAATATTTAGATTATAAGGGGAAAATAGGTTTTGAGGGACCCAAAACCATTTACAACAAAAAATATGAAAATTTGCTTAGAGATAAAAACATTGAAGCATCAACAGTAGCCAACAGCATACCAATAGCTAAAAAATAGAAACCCAACAACAAAGAAAGAAAAATAGATAATAACACAGAAAGAGAAGCAAAAATACAAGAGATGGAGGAGAAACTATAGTTATATGGCCATGGAACTAAGCTAGATTTGTTGGCACAGTTGGTCATCACCAAGGCAAGCGACAGAGAACTAGCAATGCCAGATGAGAAACCTCCTCCCATCAAAACTCCTAACTATCATACAAACTTGTCTCTTGGCCACCAATTATGGAAGATAATTGTTGAGTTTGCATAGGAAAAGGAGAAGTGGAAGAAGGACAAGGAAGAATATGTAAGAGAATTGGAAAAGAGAGACATGGAGTTGAGCGAATCAGTGGTTAGGTTGGAGGAAGTAGTTGATAAGGTTGCATAAATTGTTAAATGTAGACCACCACCAAGGACATACACATTATTTTTACAAGAAATATTTCTATGTTTTTAGGTTAGCAAATTGATTAGTAAGCAATCTGTTGGTATCGGTAGAACTTCTGAGTTTCTTGAAATTTTTTATGCTTCTACACCTGAGGAATAGGATCAACTGTATGAGTTTTATTTACACAACTATGTACTACTAGATGAAAAAATGGAACCCTCTAATTTTTGTAGGAGATCTTCATACAAGAGCACTTGCATCCTAATATAAGAATGAGCAACTTAGGGGTGAGATAATGGAGTATGAGGAGAAAGAAAAATCAATTACACTTCCCATAAGAAAAGAGGTTAAAGACCCAGATGCAGTCATTGATGAATGGATGAAACTTGTTAACCATAAAGGTGTGGGAAAAAAAATCATGAAACTCGGGAAAGTAGATTATGAAATAATGTAGATATTAGTTATGGGTTTAGGACAACAGTACTACAAGTATGTACAAAATAGATGGAATAGTTTAACCCCTAAATTACAGAGGAAGGAGCCACATTCTATGTATAATTTTACTACTATGCTTCAAAGGGTACACAAGTACATAGCAATTGGTGCTAACAACGCAGTTTACCAAGTATTGCTCACCTTCCACCCACCTATCCTCCTTTATCCAGTTCCACATTGGATTGGGGAGAAAGGTGAAGAATGTGAGAAAGCAAGAATTATTAGAATGAGGCAACTTGCAGAATATCAAGGTTTTTATTTGAAACAGATTCAGGGGGTGAATGCAGTTATGGACTTGAGGCAGATTACTTTGCAGACAATTAGTATCCCTAGTGTTTTTCTTAGGGACAAGCAAAAGGCTAGTTGGGAGGAGATGATGGGTCCATATATTAGCTCATTTTCTTTTGTCTTTATACACATTTTGAGACACTTTTAGATACATTTTCTACACAGTGCTCCTATATTATATTATCCTTTCATATCTATTATGCAGACTTGAACCTAAAATATAATGATGGAAACATGGTTATAATATTACTAATATTGTATGGTTTGTATGAAGATATGTATGAAATGTTAATGGAATGTTATGTTTTGATTGTGATAGTTATGTTTGTGTACACACTTTGCAAAATTAACTTGTTTGTAGTTGAAGAGGAATTGTGGTATGAGGCAATTGTAGATTGAACCCGTAGCAAAAGGAGATTAGAACAACAAGAAACAAGGGAGTTCCAGGATAAGCTGAATGTGATGATTGTTGATTAAAGGAACTTGATGAAGGTTGAACATGTGCTATTATAACTAGTTAATAAGTGTTGAAGAATAGGACTCTTTTGATTGATAGGATCTTGACAAGTGTTTGTGTGTTTACATGCAAGTTTGTTATGTAGAGTTTTAATCCTATTAAAATTCTTCTTCATTTTCAGTTAGTTTGAACAATTCAAGTCTTAATTATACGCTTTGATATCTCGAAGTGGAAAGTTAATAATTTCGGTTAGTTGGTGTTTTGAATAAGATTCCCTCAAGCTTGTATATATGTATTGGTTGAATCTGTAGTTAGTCGATTTTTTTTAGTTTTAAATGTTATCAATTAATTTCAATTTCAAGACATGATAGATATTCAGAATGATTGAATACAATCTATAAAAGGATCTTTTGTAATCTTTCATGATATGTAATTGTAGACATTGAAAATATCCTAATCGATATCATACATTTAAATCAGATTTACTAACATCATTTCCTCTTTAATCCATCATCTTTTCGCTTAATTGATTTAATTAGCCTACCTAATTAATTAATTACATAATTTTCATCTATTAGCCTAATTAATTTAATCAAGTTAATTCATCTCTTTTCGCACTAACACTTCATCTAATTAAATTAAATAAATCAAAATATTTAATTTAATTCACTAAGTCATCTTATTTAATTAAATAACCTTGAGTTATTTAATTAAATATCATTTCCTCTCTCCCCCATTTATTAAATTATTAAATTTAATAAATATCTCTTTAATTCTTCTAATCCCCTAATTGCATAAATTAAATCGTGTTTAATTAGCAATTAAACTAATTTTCCTCTAAGCAAAGGGAATATTCATTATCCCTCTTTTGCACAATTAAAACTTTGTTTTAATTTGTAAATTACCTTTTTCCTCATCCAAAAGGAATATTATATCTCCTCCAATCAACTCACTTAGCTTCAAATGCAAGTTAACCTTCAACCTTTTTGTGCAAGTTACCTTTGACCTATGTGAGCAAGTCAAAAGTGTGTTTGTTTGAGGAAAGTGTGGGCCCTTGATTAAAACCCATCATGGAGAATCCATGTTCCATGTCTCTCATCCCTTTCATCTTGAAATGTTGATTAATCTTTTTGATCTCAACCATTCATTCCTCATTTTCTCTCCTATAAATAGGTCACTATTTGAAGACAAATGGATCCATCTTTCAATTGCAAACTTATGTTCTTGAATTCACTTACATCCATACTCTCAATTTAGCCACTTGTTAGCTTATTTTAGTTCATTTTCATTACATAATAGCTTAGAGCATCCACTAATGGCTTCCATGCATCCATCTTAGCTTGTTTATAAATTAGGACTTTTCATCTTTTAGCTTAGAATTAGCTTAGATTAGCTTAGCAATAGCATAATTAGATCATTTGTAGCATAAAATCATGGTAACTTAGCTTGTATCATGTTCATTTTTACATAAACTAGGTTTTCATACATCAATCACAATGGTTTCATCGATTCTCTTCCACAAAATTGATTGAAACAGGCTCACTAATCACAGGATTGGGAAAGGGTCATCATTTCACATCAACATGACACCAATTCCAAAACAGAATAAGTTTTAGATGGGCTAGGTTAGGAATTTACTATTTTTGTGTAGTTTGTAGCTTTCATTTTTAATTAAATGCTTAGTTTAGATTTCCATTTTGAATGATCTTGTTTGTAGATGCAAGTATGTTTGGCAAAGTTATTCTTTGATTCATCATGATTCAAGTGTAATCGACCCTCACTGACATTTCCCACGTCTCACATTCTGGCGCTAGGAGGGAAAACTGATAATCTAACTTTTTTAGTGCAAATTTCATTTTTATGTTGTTTTGCAGGTTGCAGCGATGCTCAAATTATAAATAGCAACGCTATTTCAATAGCGTCATCATATAGCGACTCCCTGTCAATTTGAAACACCGATATGTATTTAATCTATCGACGTTGATTTAAATATGGCAACGCGTATTTAATCTAGAGGTATCCAAAAATTTAAACAGTGACGCTCAAACTCACTAGTCTGATGCTTTGAAATTCCAAATCACGACGTTATCGTTAGTAGCAATGCCCATCAAAATAGCAATTCAATCATGCTCATTGGTCTTGTTGCAAAGCGACACCCAAATCTTAGACTGTGATGCTATCATGTTCAGTGACGCCCAGCCAGGGTAAGAAATTTTATGTTTGTTTTTTCGACATGTGACTTAATTTCTTTAGTTTATCTAATCACTGATGCATGCCTAACTGTGTTTTGGTTGTTAGACTAACAGGGTTTTGCAGGTTTTAAGGACATGGAGCAAAAGTGAAATAAATTCTCTTCTATCTCAAATTCTATGATTGTAATAAGTGTTTGATGCTTTGGGGCAATTATAACCCAATTTCATGCTTTCTACTTTCTGCTTTAGGAAATGCACTAGAGTTCAATTTGGTTTAAAATGAATTCTCAAAGTTGAATAAAATTGGACCCTCACATCACATCTTTCAATTAGGCTTAAAATTGAACAAGGCAAACTTCATCTTTCAATTGGTGCTTAAAATGAACTCATCATTGCTTTGAAAGGTTAAAATTGAAAATTGTTTGCTATGTTTTGTGATTTTTAATGTTGTTGGTGAATGTGTATGCAATTCCCTCACACCATTTGGCGACCTTGAGAAACATAAACATTCTCTAACACTTTGCAAAATCATCCACATCTTTCATTTGGGTTTAAAATTGAACAACCATGCTAGTGTGAGAAAGAGACATTGTCTGTGCTCCCTCCTTGCGCTTTACATGAACTGGGTAGTCAAACTACAAGTGTACTCCATCACTTTTGTTATCTTTAGAGGGGCCTTCTTAAGACCAATTCAAACGCAACTCCAACCGGTTTTTCACTCGGTCCGGTATATAAATGGATAAGACTAAACTATCAAGTCCTCATGGTATGTAGGTCTTAGCCATACAGTGTCTTTCAGAATGGGGTACTACTATAAAAAGTATAAGAGCCCCTAGTAGGATTGATTAAAGCCTTTAGTGGCTTGTTGGATGCTCTCAAGGTGCCATGTCCCTGATTACCCTTACTACAACCCATTTGTTTAGCGTGCCAAAATCCTAAAATATTTGTTGGTGCAAGAATCGTCATTCTGAAGTTGCCCCGCATCTATACTATTCAATTGTAGAACTAGAAAAATTCCTTTTAATCTATGAATTTTAAGGATTTTGAGATTTGGTGATCCCAAGAAATGTGTGTCGTGGAGGGGAGCCAATGTCGCCAAATATCTAACTTTTCGCATTGTCTAGTATTTGGAGAAATCCTAGTGGGGACTCAACAAATATAGCCATTTCTATCCCAAGGTTGTAAATGATTATGAGTCAGTTAACACTTTGCTTGGTTTCAAAACAATCCAAAAACAAACATTCACTATCATCCTCAAAATTTCAAATACTTTGGCTCAAATATGGACCTCTTGAGTTAGCCTTGATATTATTGCTTGACCTAAGGATTTATCCTTAGTGATTTCTAAATATCTTGACATTTATCTGAAACCCATATTTTCCCAAAGACAACATAGAAAATTATGGCTTTAACCTCATGATTTTCATGAAATGGACATTGTGAAAGTTATGATGTTTTTGACATAAACATCTAGTTTGGAAACATAATCAAAGACAAGTGTTTGTGATAAAATCAATTCACTTAAGCAAAGATAAATTGACAAATAAACCCAACATGACTATTTGGAGACCGATTGCTCCCATTGAAAAACTTGATTTTCCAAGTGGTATAATTCAGCCAAACTCTGAACTCATAAACGGTGAACAAACTAATCTTATTAGCAGTTTGAGAACCTTCACTTTTGAAAACAAGGAAACAAATACACAGTGGAGAAATGCAACAACCATTTTAGACGAAGAAGAGGAACACGTCGATAGTAAGGCTGGAAGGACCATATTACCACCACCCACATGGCAATAAATATCTTCCTTTCTTCCATAAGCATAAACTTTTTTCACATGATTTCACAAAAATTTAGGATCCCTAAGCCAAGGTCTACAGGTCCTCATTTTAGACTTGGGAATCTCACTCCAAAAGCTCTTAAGAAACACCTTCTAGTAGTTCACAGAAATAGAAATAGATTCCAGTAGCAAACTTTTATAAACACACTTCAAGGTACAGTCTAGAACTATATGCATTCTTTTGAAGTCAAAATCCTGGTCTTTTTCATGATACTCAAATCCTCTAAATGATTCATCAAACACTAAAACTCCATAGGGGAAAATCTCCAGCACTCCATTTCAAACATAGGAATTGTAGAACAAGGTATGGTCAAAAGTGGGCTTCAATATTTTACCACAATCATTACACTGTGATGAGAAAGTTTTATTCTCGAGCTAGGAAATCCCAAACAGATTTGAACATTCCCATCCATCCTCTCATTCTCTAAGTCATTGAGTCTTTAGGATTAAAACATTTTAGAGGTCTAGCATCATTCTCACTACCTTGGTCATGTCAAAACAAAAGGTTCACTTTAGGTCAACATTGGGTCAAACATTTCACTCACTCCATCAAATTTCATTCTTCACTTCATCTAACTTTGTAAAAATTCAAATACACCAACACTTTAGGACTTAATCATCACCACTGCTACCTTAGCTATTTTGTATGAGAAATGTATCCTTTTCCATGCACTTAGTTAAGATAGTTATCATCTTTGAACTAGTTTATCTTGAAGGTCACAAGTCTACCCTAAAGATTTCTATGTTTATTAGTGTCCTTTATCCCAACATCAAAACATCAAACTCAAGTCAAAAGTGTTGTTACAAAATGTTTGCAAAGATCACTTCCCGTATCACCCATTTTTTTATCCCACATTATCATCATTGCTCCCAAAATACTTAGAGCATCCCTTTTACCTAGGTTTGAGTCAACTAGAGAGTTCAAACATTACAAAGCTCAACACAACTCTCCCATAGCTGACATAAAATTTATGGTAAAGACAAGATCACAACACAAGAGAATCGTGGAGAAAACCAAAGTTACATTTACCTTAAGTGATCAAAATCCTTTAAAATTTGATCCTAGAAGTCATGTTACCTTGTCGTAACAACCATCATCTCCTTCAGGGCCATATGAAATCAAAGACATCATGAATAACCCATTTGAACTTACTAGGGACAAAATTTTGAAACATCAAGCCTTTAAAAGTATAGCTCCTATCTCCCCGATGTTTGTAGCACAGAGTTTAACACAAGATTTTACAACTCCATCACAAGGGCTAAATCAAACTTACATACCTAGTCTTGCAACCAGCCTTGTTAAAGATTTTGGTCACACTTCACCATTTGAAAGTATTACACTTATGGGTACTCTTGAAACTAATCCCCCACCTCCCACCACTGCTTGGACACCTACTTTTGGTGCTCCTCATGTTCCTGAAGCTCCAAAACAGTTACATACACCACTTGAACTTCATTATTCCACCACCACTTCAACATTTCAGGGACACCCTTCTTTATCCACACCTATGAGTACCACAAGTATGCCGACCATTATGCAAAGAAGTACAAACCAAATATCTCAAAACAACACATAAGAGCATGTTAATACTGTATCACAGAATCAACCCTCAACACAAACAGGGACATCTTTATCCAACCCTCTAGTGGGTTCATCCATTTCATCTCCCATTTCCACATCATCCACTATCAATCCATCTCAAAACAATCCCTTGGTTACAAGTTCTATCAATCCCAAGAGTACCTTGATCATGAATCCTTTGTTTACATATTTTGCACAAGGAAATCCTCAAAACATAGCACAAGGGAATCTTTTCAGTCAATGGACTCAAGGTCCTAGTGTGTCATTTCCATTGCAAAATTTAATGACATCATCTTTTTCCACTGTTCCCTTTTCTATGCCAAATCAATAAGGACCTCAAACATACACTCCTCCACCTCATTCTACCATATTGCAAGGAATGTTAAACCAAGGGAACCCTCCACATTTCACCAACAATTCACTACCCATTCAATACATCAATATCTCTAACCCTTCATAGATGTCTCAACAACCACCTGATCCCACATTGCAAGCACATGCCTTAGCTCTACAACAAGCTTATCAACAAGCCATACAACAACAACAACAAGTAGCTTTAGTCGTACAACAACAACAAGCCCAACAAGAAGCCTTAGCACAACAACAACAACAATAATAATAATAATAACAAGCAGCCTTAGAACAACAACAACAGCAACAATAGCAAGCAGCCATCGCACAACAAGCACAACAAGCCGCACAACAACAACAACAACAAGCACAATAAGCAACTTTATTAGCACAACAAAAACAATAGGCCCAACAACAAGCCCTAGTGGTGCAACAACAACAACAAGCTCAATAGCAAGCTTTACTAGCTCAATAATATGCCCAACAACAACAACAACAAGGTTCCTATTATCCTCATTTGAATATCATCAATCCAAATGCATCAGGAACATATTCATCACTTTAACAAAATCTCACACCTTCATACACCCCATATAACTCATTTGTCATCCCACCATATGTTCCTCCACCCAATCTGCAAGACGATCTAGCATTACAATTGAGAGCACTCTCACAAGAAATACAGGACCTTTGCATGGGAAAGACAAATAAGCCTCATACACAAAACTTGTGTCCTTACCCATTTGATTGAAACATAGCAATGATACCATTCCCTCCTAGTTTTGAAATCCCCAAGTTTGACAAATACAAAGGGAGAGGAAGTCTTGTTGACCATATCAAATAATTTAATGTCATGTGCATGGAGGTGGCTTACAATGATTCATATCTAATTTTCCTCTTCCCTCGAAGTTTAATAGGTACTACTATGGATTGGTTTTCTAATTTTCCTCGTGGCATCAAAATTTTTCAAGAAATCACTGACAAATTCATCTATCACTTCTCCTTTAATCTTGGCATGGATGTTAGTCTAGAAGAGTTATACACTCTTAAACAAAATCAAGGAGAAACCTTCACTAATTTCTTACAATGATGGAGACAAAGAGTTAGTAAAAGCAAGTGGCCTCTTCTTGATGAACAACAAGTGGGAATAATTATAGCCAACCTTGACTTAAATATATCATTCCACTTGAAAATACAATGCATCACATTGTATGATGAGCTTGTTCCTAAATCCCTTAACATTGAAAGAGCCCTAATCTCACAAGGAAATACTCAAGCTTACAAAGACAACCGTCCTTCAACTAGTTCAAATGAGAAACCTCATGTATGGGCTAAGAACAAAAACATAACAAATGACAATGTGGTAGACACTAAGGTCATACTAAGTGCTCCTAGACCCAATAACAATCAAGTTGCTAACATCCAACCAACTGTGCAACAAATGGTACCACCTAAGAATAATCAGATCAATAACACTAACATGCAATAGAGGCAAACCGACAATAGGAAAAACTATCCCAAATGCAAGTACAAATAGTTATCAAAACCCATTGAGATGATCATGAAGAAACTAGTAGAGTCAAATCTGATAACACTTCCTAACTTTGAAAACTACCAAGAACCACAAGAGAAGCCATTCTGGTACAATGAACGTGATCTTTGTGACTTTCATAAAATCAAAGGACATAAAACAACAAACTGCATGAAATTCAATAATATCATCCAAGATCTCATAGAGAATGATACCATATCTGTTGAAGTACCAACTGGGAACTAGGATCTCAAGATATACAAGACCCCTATGTCGGATCATAACAAAGCAAACACCAATGGCAAAGCTAAGGATTACACCAATGTACAACATACCTATTCCAATGTAGTTTCCTCCTATGATAGCATTATCATTGTTGTCACCATCAAAGGAGCTAGTATGGAATGTGGAGTCACCACACGATGTGGCAAAATAACTGTCCAAGGAGTTGTCCCATCTCAATCTAGGACACAACCTGCTTTGCCCACATCTAATCCTAGCAAGTACAATCTTGTAAATCAGCTTAAACAGACCCCCACACAGATATCAATCTTAGAACTCTTAAGGTTATTTTCTGCACATAGGGAAATACTAGAAAAAGCTTTGTCTAAGTCATCCATCCCTGAGAACATTAATACTGTGCTTTACACCTTGAAGCTGTCATTCATAAAATAAAGGTCAAAAGAGTTTTGGTAAATGGAGGTATTGGGTTGAACATTTGTACCTTGCAGTTGATCAAGAATCTAGGCTATTCAGAAGATACTATTGAGAAGACAAAGAGTACTACCATCAGGGCATATGATGAGCAAGAACAGGTATTGCAACTAATCATTGCACTTCCAATTCAAGTGGGACCTCTTATTGTAGAAACTACATGCCAAATACTTGATCTCGATCTTCCCTATAACATACTAATTGGACAACCTTGGATCCATGCTTTGAAAGTTGTAGCCCCAACCTATCATCAATGTGTGAAGTTTCCTCTTGAAGGTAGAAAAATCACTATCCATGGAGATCCTGAGCTTTTCTACTATTGCAAAAGTCTCGAGCTAAGTTCTCTAAGATCCCACAAATACCCAAAAATGATGGACCTACACCACTAAGCTCATTTATTGACTCATCATCCCTAGCCTCTACCTCAGCATCAAAAATTCCCATTGTAAAAAGCATACCTGATGTCAAAGCAATAATTCAAGATGATGGTTGTGGAAACTATACACCTTTGTCTTAGGAAAGTTACCTATTTCTCCTCAACCTCATGGGAAACCTACATCTAGCACCAAAGAAGCCGAAACAATCAAGATGGAAGCTACTACCTTCACCAAGTGGGGAGATCTGAATCAAGAAGATGTCAATGAGCAAGATATCTCTAAACTACTTTATCAAGATGAACGACCTGTTCCTATTCTCCCCATGGAAGATGAAAACAAAGGTTTGTAGCTAATGCAGAGCATGGGATACAACAAGAATGAGAAGCTAGGGAAGAATGACAATGGTTTACTATAACCCATCATTCCTGAGAAACACCTAAAGTATCTTGGTTTAGGTTGTACTACTAGCAAGGTCACACTTATTGGCAAAGGTATTTCTACTAAATGAGTTGATGCTTCCTCTTGGTCACCTACATCACTTGATATGACCTTAGTTGAATTTCCCCTTGATGTTGCTAACCTATTTGAGAATAGCACCCTCTTTATGATATATGTAACATCCTTTTTCTCAAACAACCAACCAACTAAAATATGCCTAGTATACCTACAACTCATTGACATGGATCAACAAGGACCAATGGTTCTAGATTTATTTGAAAATGATGAAGTGATCTCAGAATTCACAAAACTCTGAGACAGCTTATCATGGGCAGATCACAAAGTTGGCTTTGACATAGAGCTTGATATAGGGGAATACTATGGGGAGATGATTGAATCCTTCAGTCATAAAATAAATGGAATGCATCTAAAATGCAAATCCTTGAGTGAAAACAACTTAGTGCCACTCTCTAGTCCCAAAATAGTAAAAAAAAAGGATGCATCTAATGGTGAAAACCTTTATGAGGTGCCCAAGGATGAGGGATTCAATCTCCCCCTTAGTGCAACGCATCCAGAGAAAGTCAGCGGTACTAGTAGAAAAGGCTACTCCAGTTAATGTGGGAATAGAAGCACCTAAGATCACTTTTTATGCTAAATCCTTGTTGGACAAAGAACAAAAGAACCTAGCAACGTTTCTCAGAGAGAGAAGAGCTAACCTTGCATGGTCATACACAGATATGCCAGGCCTTGATCTAGAAGTGGTTGTACACCACTTAGCAGTCTATCCCGATGCCAAATTAGTTAAACAAAAATTAAGGAAGATGTACCCACAGATAGCACTCTTGGTTAAAGTAAAACTACAAAATCTTCTTGATGTTGGATTCATCTAATCGATAGATTATCTTGAGTGGGTTTCAAACCTGGTACCAGTCTCAAAACCCACTGGGGGCATCAGAATATGCACTGATTTTAGAGATCTGAAAAAGGCATGTTTGAAGGATGATTTCCCTCTTCCCAACATTGATCTCATTGTGGATTTAATAGCTGGGCATGAAATGTTGTCACTCATGGATGGATTTTTAGGCTACAATCAAATCATAATTGCCAAGGAGGATTAGCATAATACTTCCTTTACTTGTCCATGGGGAACCAACTACTGGAATGTGATGCCATTTGGGTTGAAGAATGTAGGATCAACCTATCAAAGAGCAATGAACCTCATCTTTCATGACATGATCCAAAAAATAGTTGAAGATTATGTGGATGATATTTTGGAAAAATCAAAGAAGAGAAGTGAGCACATACAAGTATTAGGACCTATCTTTGGTAGGCTTGAAGAATATAAGGTACGACTAAATCCAAAAAAGTGTGTTTGGGGTCACATTAGGGAAATTTCTTGGCTTATTGTTTCACTAAGAGGGATAGAAATCAATCCAGCAAAGGTAAAAGCCATCCTAGACATGGAACCATCATAGACATTGAAGCAGATGAGAGGATTACAAGGAAGGTTGCAGTCCATCAGAAGGTTCATAGCCCAGCTATCAGATAAGATCCATCCCTTTTCACATATTCTCCATAAAGTGATAACTTACAAGTGGGGTGACAAATGTGATAAAGCTTTTCAGCAGATCAAGGATGATCTACTAACAGCTCCAGTGCTCTTGCTGTCGATACCAAACAAGCCACTAATCTTGTACATATCAGCAATGCCAGCAGCACTAGGAGCTCTTTTGGCACAACATGATGAAAACATAAATGAAAGAGCCATCTACTACATCAGCAGAACCTATTCACCCATTGAGAAAGCATGCCTTGTAGTATTTTTAGCTTCACAAAAGTTCAAGCACTACATGTTGTCACACCAAATCAATCTCATCACAAAGATTGATCCATTAAAATATTTGTTATCCAAAGCAACCCTCACAGGACGAATGGCTAATTGGGTAATGATCTTGACAAATTTTGACATAGAGTATGTGGAGTGCAAGGCAATCAAAGGACAAGTGATCACAGAACAACTAGCAGAAGCACACATCTATGATGAGAACCCTTTAATATTTGAGTTTCCTAACGAATTAGTGTTCCTTATTAATCTCACCGCTCAGTAGAAGATGTACTTTGATGGATCATTCACCCAACATGGATCAGGAGTAGGCATTCTTTTCATCACTCCCCAAGGTGATTTCATTCCAAATTCATAGAGGTTATCATTCCCATGTACCAATAACATTGTTGAATATGAAGCCTTGATCACAAGCCTCAAGATAGCAGTTCAGTGGCAGATACAAGAGATGAAAGTTTATGGAGACTCGCAGCTGGTTATCAACTAAGCCAATGATGACTGTCAAACTAAAGATGACAAGCTCAATCCTTACAAAAGGATGATGGAGAATCTCAAAGACCTTTTTATAGACATAAATTTTGAGCAGATTCCTCACATGAAAAATAGAGTAGCAGATGTCATGGCAACAATCGGATCACTACTAGACATGTCAAACAACATCCTCCAATCTGAATT
Organism: Sequoia sempervirens; assembly: GCA_007258455.2. Classification (NCBI taxonomy): domain Eukaryota; kingdom Viridiplantae; phylum Streptophyta; class Pinopsida; order Cupressales; family Cupressaceae; genus Sequoia; species Sequoia sempervirens. The sequence continues at coordinate 833,787,887 of VDFB02281492.1, forward strand.
CTTGGTAAAACAACTTCTCATACCAACTTTCAAAATCCCTGAATCTAAATTCGTGTGTGTCATTATTGGTCATGGATCCCTGTGGTATCATGACATCTTTACTTACCTCAATAGAGGAACCCTTCCATCAGATATCACCCCGAACCTTAAAAAGATCTTCATTAAAAAGGTATCCTGATTCATGATCCTAGGTGATACCCTTTATCGTCGAAGCATGGAAGGGATAGTACTACGATGTCTTAACCAAGAGGAAGCCTTAACTTCTTTAATAGAAGTACACGATGGCATATGTGGGTCCCATTCTAGCGGTGTGACATTAGCTAAGAAGTTGTTGAGAACGAGGTACTATTGGCCAACCATGGAAAAATAAGCTCATCAATATGTGTGGAAATGCATCCAATGTCAACAGCATGGGGATCTGATTCATGCTTTAGCTTAAGAATTGCAGCCAATGATCACACCATGGCCTTTTTTGCAATGGGGACTTGACCTCATAGGAAAAATCACTCCAACCTCATCCAACAAGCCATAATTTTATCATAATCACCACTTAGTACTTTACTAAGTGGGTTGAAGCCATTCCTATGACCTACATAATGGGTAAGCAGATAGCCAAGTTTATCCTGAATTACCTAATTTTTTGTTATGGTGTTCCACAAACCCTCATCTCAGACAACGGAACACCATTCAAGAATCAAGATGTAAAGGAGTTGTGCCAAAAATTCAATATCCAACACTGACTCTCTACCCCGTACTATCCCCAAGCAATGGCCAAGCAAAAGCAATGAACAAAACTATCCTAAAAATCCTAAAGAAAACAGTTAATGAAGTTGGTCATGATTGGAATCTACAACTAAATCCCACTCTTTGGGCTTATTGAACTAGTATTGCATGCCTACAGGTGCAACCCCTTTCTCCCTGGTCTATGGATCAGAAGCCATCTTGCCTATCAAGGTAGAGCTCCCATCATATTGAGGGTCACTGTAGAATCTGATAACTAAGGAAGAATACATAGTGTCTTGACTGAATGAGCTATAATTCCTAGATGAACGTCATCTCGACGCCCTTAATCAATTGCAAGTATAACAGAACCAACTAAAACAAAGCTATAACAAGAAAACCAAATGTCGGTCATTCCAGGCAGGTGATCTTGTCTTAAAGAAAAATTAGAAGAATCTTCCAAACCAAAACAAACAAAGGAAAGTTTGAGCCTAACTGGATGGGTCCATTTGTTATCATAGCAAGCTATGGATCAGAAGCATACCAACTGTCAACCCCTAAAGGTGAACCCTTGTAGGAGCCAACCAACAGCTTGCATCTCAAAAAAAATTATGCCTAATCATGAAGGGTGTAAATCAAAAAATACAAAAAAAATAAAAAAATGATCAAAATCCAAAAAAATGAGAAAAAAGGATTGAAAAAGTAAAGAAAAAATGGTCCTCTAGTGAAAACCACTTTGGTGGCACTTTGGGCAAGTACCTTAGTGAAAACTTAGCAAACAGGCACCTTGCATAAATAAAGCATCTCTATCTATTCTTTGGCTCTTTTGGCCTATCATTCTTTGCATCGCCATTCATCCCTCATCTAGGTCCTTATCATGGCTTGTCACTGTAAGGTATTGTGAACCCTTTAGCACTACTTGGAATATTCTCAATGTCAATATGTCTTGCCTTTATCGAAGTAGGATAACATGTCATACTGGGGGCATTTTTTTATGCATCACAATTGGGTTCTTGTGTATCTTGAGGTTTTTGGACATCTTACCAGAAAACGCCAAAAACATTCATAAAATTTTATCCAGAAAATCCAAAAACATTTGCAAAATCCTGTACAACTAAAATCCAAAAACATTCAGAAAATTGTAAAGGAAAAATCCAAAACATCCAAAAAACATCAAAAACCCTAAAAAGGTCTAACATAAAAAAAAGAGTCCTCTTATCGAACTACATTGTCTCTGAGCTTGAATGTAGGCAAGCCCATCATTGATGTGCCCCGAGACACCCTAGGTCAGTCCTTTAGCAATCCGTTGTAATAAACTAACTTTCATCATTTGTTCATATCTTCATCTTGTAAATGGGTCGAGTCAGTCAAACTATGTAGTCTACATGTATAACATAGGCAAGGCTTATCTATGATCATCCCCTGAGGCCCCTAAGATAGGTCTTTATGTTAGGTTCTTGGTCGACACTTAGAAAACCCTAAACATCCAAATAACTCGTAAACTCTCGCAAAAATCCAAAAACATCCAAATAACATCTCAAAAATTTGAAAACATCCAAATATTCAGAAAACACAAAAACATTCAGAAAATGGAAAACATAAAAATAATACAAAATATTCAAAAAGACCAAAAATAGCCTCAAAACATTTCAAAAATACTAAAAACATTCAAATATTCCAGAAAATCCAAAACCCATCCATCCCATCTCGCTTTCACCCATAATAAATTGATCGTCACCTTCAACCTTTGGCGAAACAAGTAGAAAACAACTATAGCAAGTTGTAAAGTGCAAACCTAAAAGTCAAAATATAAAGTCTAAATTATAGGTAAATGCGTCAGTGAAGTTTATAGAAACAACTTATCTTAGCATCATTATCCTAACATCAAACAACCTCTGATCAACATGTCCTAGGATGTATCCTTCCTGCAATGGACATCAGTATTAGATATCACCTTAGCTAAACTTGAAATAGGCAAGAGCTATAGATAACACTGACTATTTGTCTTTGATCTTTTCTTATGATTTATCTTAATGACCCATTCCAAGGACCTCTCGATGATGTCTATCAAAATGATATAGAGAGAAAGGAATGGGGCATCGATCATTATCTTTCATTTGTTGTGCTTGTGGATACTCTTGTAAAATAATCTTGGCACATACTTGCTTGGTTGTGTGTAGGAAAGTTGTTTAGGGTATGTTGTTGACTATTGTGTATGCTTTGATCCAATATATTCTAAGCTTTTAACTTGCATTCCAATGACATTTCCGTATGTCAAGATGTGAACAAGAACTATCCTATTTGTTTGTCAAGTCAAATTCCATTACACTAGATACAACATCATCTTGGTTATCAATACCTTGATGCATCGTGTCTATGTGTTATATCAAACAATAAGGAATGACGGAAAATCCCAATCCCGAAGTGTGAGCATCCCATCTTGCATTTCATCTTGCATTTTGCATTGTCTCATCATCCTCTCTAATAAAGTCTTGATAGATAAAGGACTTGTTGAATCTTTTGAAGCAATCATCATCATCAACGGTCATTCATTCTTTATTCTTCTATCTTCTCTCCATGCTAACCTGCTATCATGACAGTTAACAAAAACATCATCAATGCATCCATCCTGCATCCACAAACCATCAACATAATCATTGCATATCACATCATACATTCTACATTATCATTTAAGTCATGATGAATAATATAGATTTGTTATTCTAAGCATCTTAAATCAATGCATATCATAAGTATTTGCATCCATACATCCAAATTCATCACCTCATCATAAAATATGCATAGAAAATATACAAAAAATAAATGCATCCACATCATTTGCATCCATAACATCTGCATATCATAATCATCCATCCATATCATATCACAAAAAGATAATGAAAAAGAACATAACATTGCATCCATCCATATCATGATCATTGTATATCACATAGGTATAAATAAAATGCATTCATACATGATAAATTATAAGCATCCATGTCATATCATCCATACATGAAATAAAGTGAACACATCATAGCATGAATCATCTGTATCTATATCATATATATATCAAAAAATGTGTCATGGTACAAAATCTAGATCAGTGTATGTATATCAATGATAAGTACAATATCCACGAGGCTATCAAAAAGGAGCCCATGAATGTATATTTGTGATAAATAATGGGGAAAAATCAAAAAGTGTCTATACATAAAAAATCTAGCCCTGATGGCTGCTACTCGCTCCAACCTGTCTCTTAGGCTGATCCTCTACTCAAGGATGCATCACTACGCTATGAAAATTTTGGCTATCAAAGAGTCGCTGGAACATCCTGATGGTAATGCTACCTATAATATGCAGCCTCTGTAATAGCCTCTCTATATAAACATGTTGAAACTGTTCGCCCATGAGTCGCTGCCACCATCACCTCAATCCGCTACCACCTAGCCACCTCTTGATCCCTCTCTCCTATAACAACCTAAACTCTCTATAGCACCTGATCTCTCTCTGTTGTCACTGCAACCACCTATTTTCAATCCTAGTCTCACTCAGCAGTAATAACCAAAATCTGTTGACGAGCCTAATCCTGCTCACCAGTCAATGTCTACACATGTTGTAGTTGTTGAATTTGTGCATCTCGAGCATCCGGTGGTGGTGGTCCTGGCTACAACTATATCTGTGGCTACACCTATGGTTGTACCTGAGGCTGTTGTCCAACTAGAGGAGCCCCCAAAACCTATCTGTCATGGTCATCCTAGCCAACCTATCCCTTGCCTCTAGCTCCCCTTCCTCATGGTCTCCCTCTAGGAGGAGCACTTGTTGGATCTATTAATTGTCTGGGTGTGACAAACCATGCATCATAGGTTGGAGTGTTATGAGCTACTGGCTGACCCTAATCATATTCCCAAGGTTGGGCCACCAACTATTTGAAACTCTCAACGGCCTTTGGAGTAGGGATGGTTGGTTCCCATGTGGGAACTTCTATGGCTGATCTCGCAAAAATGGCCCTATATGCATCGTTAGGTCTATCCTGTACATCCTTGAACTATCGTGCTACCCTCTCTGGTAGATATCTCTCAATCATTGTATGCTCTCGACCCTAGATATAATGGATCTTTATGGAAAAATATAGTTGTTGAATGTCATCAAACCATGGCGACATCTGAAGCCATGGGTGCCAGCGGAAAACTATCATATCATTAATAACCTGTCTCCAACACGGGAGCCCAATTTGTCCAATGTGCCTAAGAGTAATGACACCTTTATATCTCCAAATGACAGGATCATTCGGTTCCACGTCTACCATCTAAAAAATTGACCGAAGCACGACAATGTGCTCCCATGCCCAAATGTGTAGTAGAGTAACCCTTGCACCGATGGCTCTCCCATCACAATAAACAAAATCATGTAAATCATGGTACAAGGAGGCTAGCATCACATGCCCCCATGCAAAGAGTGTCCTCCTATATAGCATCTGATGCCACGCTAAGCCCCATCCTGGGCTAAATCCTCTGCTACGTCTGTTTGGAGCCACCAAACCAGAAATGATGGTTGTGATGATCAATCTAAAGGTTGGCACATGACCTTTGTATGTCTCCAAGTTAATCTGAGATGTAACCAAGGCAATGTGATCCATCTGCATCACCTCAAGGTATGCATTGAACCTAGCATCAACATCATAAATCATGCATTCGCCATGAATTGACAAATGGAGTATTTGCAACATGTCCACTAGAGTAATTGTTGCCTCACTTGTTGGAAGGTGGAAGGACAAGATCTCGTTGTGCCATATCTCGCACAAAGTTGTCATCATCACCATATGTGTCCTAATCACGAGCGCATATGTAACATACCACAGACCAATCTCTCCTAGGTGCTCTTAGTGCAATTCTAAAAGATCACCTAATCTCTCCAAAATAGTGGGCCTATGCTCCCTCGACATCAATGGTGGGAAAACCTCCTACATCCACGAAGTGCAAGGCATCAGGAAATCATTGAAATTTGAAGTTATTTAAAATTTTTGGCTCAAAAATCACAATAGCGACGCTCGATGCATTTCAAATTTCAAATCAAAAAGTGCGTCGCCAAACAGGATGGTGTCTCGATTTAGCTTCTAGCCTGCCCTAACCCTAATTTTTTAAATCGACAAGTGCATCGCCAAATAATCCTGTGTCACCATTTAAAATTAGGAGCCCTAATTTAAATCGAAAAAAGCGTCACTATAAATGATTTGGGCATCATTGATTTTAGTCTAGGCGTCTCTATATAGCGACGCCGCCATAATCTAAATTCTAAAACATAATTAAATGCATCAAAAATTCAAATTTTAAATCAAGTTTCGTATCACATATTGGTGGTCCTGTGCCTGGAAGCCACTGGAACTCTCAAACTCGATCGAAGCTTTACCTGGGAAGCTCTTGACACGCCATTTCATCAAAGGGTCAGAGCTCAAATCACAAGAATTCCTTAAGGTATGAATGCACAAATGAATTAAAAATGACCCGTCTTGGCCTATTTAAGCTAGAAAATTAGGGATTTTTGCCCTAATTTAACCTTAAAAGTGGGGTTTATTATCATTTTCACCAATTTTTCCAATCTAAACCTAATTTTGCATCATTTTTTTTTGTTTTGGCATTATTCTTGTATCACGAAGCCTTTCTGGACCCTTGGGGTGGCTTTTGAACCTTTATCGAGAAATCAACCCAAAATTCAAAATTTTTGCTCAATTTCTAGAGGGGACAGGGAGTCAACTTTATCCTTTTGTTGGGGCATCTAAAAATAAATAAAAAATTACTTTTCGATTTAAGCAGCATTTTTAATCTGGAAAGTGTTATTCTTTAAACCAAAGCAACAAGTACCTCACTTCAAAGAGGGGCAAAATGTAGACACTAAAAAATGTCCTAATCGATATCATACATTTAAATCATATTTACTAACATCATTTCCTCTTTAATCTATCCTCTTTTCGCTTAATTGATTTAATTAGCCTACCTAATTAATTAATTACATCATTTTCATCTATTAGCCTAATTAATTTAATCAGGTTAATTCATCTCTTTTCACACTAACACTTCATCTAATTAAATTAAATAAATTAAAATATTTAATTTAATTCCCTAAGTCATCTTATTTAATTAAATAACCTTGAGTTATTTAATTAAATATCATTTCCTCTCTCCCCCATTTATTGAATCATTAAATTTAATAAATATCTCTTTAATTCTTCTAATCCCCTAATTGCATAAATTAAATCTTGTTTAATTAACAATTAAACTAATTTTCCTCTAAGAAAAGGGAATATTCCCATGGAATATTCCTTATCCCTCTTTTCAACAATTAAAACTTTGTTTTAATTTGTAAATTACCTTTTTCCTCATCCAAAAAGAATATTTTAAGGAATATTCTCTCTCCTCCAATCAACTCACTTAGCTTCAAATGCAAGTTAACCTTCAACATTTTGAGCAAGTTACTTTTGACCTGTGTGAGCAGGTGAAAAGTGTGTTTATTTGAGGCAAGTGTGGGCCCTTGATTAAAACCCATCATGCATTCTTATCCATTGATGAGAATCCATGTTCCATGTTCTTATCCCTTTCATCTTGAACTGTTGATTAAGTTTTTTGATCTCAACCATTCATTCTTCATTTGCTCTCCTATAAATAGGTCACTATTTGGAGACAAATGGATCCATCTTTCAATTGCAAACTTATGTTGCTAAATTCACTTGCATCCATACTCTCAATTTACTCACTTGTTAGCTTATTTTAGTTCATTTTCATTGCATAATAGCTTAGAGAATCCATTAATGGTTTCCATGCATCCATCTTAACTTGTTTATAAATTATGACTTTTCATCTTTTAGCTTAGATTAGCTTAGCAATAGCATAATTAGATCATTTGTAGCATAAAATCATGGTAACTTAGCTTGCATCATGTTCATTTTTACATAAACTAGGTTTTCATACATCAATCACTATGTTTTCATCAATTCTCTTCCATAGAATCAACTGAAACAAGCTCACTAATCATGAGATTGGGAAAGGGTCGTCGTTTCACATCAACACAACACCAATTCCAAAACAGGATAAGTTTCAGATGGGCTAGGTTAGGAATTAAATTATTTTTGTGTAGTTTGTAGCTTTCATTTTCAATTAAATGCTTAGTTGATATTTCCATTTTGAATGATCTTGTTTGTAGATGTAGGCATGTTTGGCGAAGTTATGCTTCGATTCATCATGAGTCAAGTGCAATCAACCCTCACCGACATTTCCCACATCTCACAATAATGAATGGAATTAATTTCACTAGATGTGTAAGATTAGTTAGTTAGATTTGGTTTCACTTCAATGAGAACATCCACTTGAGCAAGCCACTCAAGGTATTGTTCTTCACTTCATTTTCAGTTATTCATTTATGTTAATAGTTGTTTCTTATTTATCATCATTTCATGAACTTTATGCAAGTTAACTAGAATCTTATACCTTGCTTATTGTTAATAAATGTTCATGAACATGCATAGAATAGTTAACTAGTAGTACTCTGGAGGTTAATTTAGTTGATTCATAAGTTTTTACTCAGTTTTGAGTTGACATAGTACTATTTTATTAGCAACAGTTTAGTTACAGTCTAAGCTGGAGGTACCTATAGCCACTAGTTCTAGTTATGTTTTTTTTACTGTTTTACAATTATGTGAATTTTCAGCAAGTAAAATAACTTGATTAGGATAGGTTAGGTAATCTTGAGTCTTTGGAGGCATATATTATGCTACACTATCACAAGTTTACAAACCCTGGGTTGACATTTTGATGAAGTCTTGCAATGCTAGTGGACTGTCTAGTTAGTTAAACCTCTGAATTGTGTAGGTATTACCAAGTTTATAACACATTAGTTAAGACTCTACAGTAGACATGTATGAAAAATGTGGTACAATAGAAAAGGTAGTGAATTGTTTGAAAAAACTCCTCAAAGAAATGTGGTCTCATGTAATGTAATGTATGTGAACCTTAATATGAATGAATTCTAACATACATGAATTGCCAATTGTAGTTCATAAGTTCTATTAAAATACAATTTTGTTAATCTATAACATGTTATTGATCATAACTTTAGATCATTCTAAAATAATTATACATTCCATTTTGAAGATTTAAAGTAGAAAGACATGCACACGAGGAACAAATTAGATCGAATATTAATTATTATATATCAAAATATAGAATAATTGTGTTTGTGCATATATAAATTTGGCATATATGCCTACTCAGAACAAGTTTTACAAATTGTGGGATATATGCCATCTCAAGATCTATCAAACCCTAAATACATATCAATCTAGATCAAATCCTAATCCTGTGTTGGACCATCAAAATTGAGGCTCCTCGAAGAACTTAGTGGCTCTGAAGCTTCATGCACAATAAAAATTCAAACCACAAATTAGATTAATTATGTGAATGGTTGACAAGATAAACTAGTAAATAGAAACTTATATACTATAATTTATAAATTATCAATTTAACATCAAAATCACTATATTGAACTATATTATATCACAAATGCAATTCTTTTTTACCTCAAGTCTTGCTCTATTTTCTGCAAGATGTTTTGCATATGATTGTCCCTTAGCACAATCAGGAGCCCTCGTATAAAGAAATAGTCCCACACTCGTCACATTGCTAAATCGTGCAGAGGACTATAGTAGGTAAAATGAAAATGATATGAATTAACATATAATTGTTGACAAATAATCATCTTTACTAAACATATATCTACCCTTATCTAAACGTAAATATCTACAATATAAAATAAACACATACCTGTTGTGATGCTTCTACACTAGACGGGCTCATGGTGGATGAAGCAACTAAGATGGTTTCCTATATAAAAAATTACAAGAATGTAACACAATTTAAATGCACATACACATATAATCATAATGTCAAGAATATAAAGAAAACATAAACCTATTGTGCAGCTTCTTCCAATGGGGCAGGCTCAATCAAAATGGCTATAAAAGTACCAGGTTGCTACATAAAAAGACAAGATTACATTAGACTATCAATCTATGTAGTACATGTATTTAAACATAATAGATTTCAAAAATTAACATCTAAATAACAATTTAAATGATACCGTTTACTAAGTCCTTAGGCCAAATGAAATGGTCGATTGGGTAGCCTCCTGCACTTGGAAAATCTAGTCCTCTGTCAGCAACTATTAAAGATTCTGGCACATAAACATATATTAGTACAAATATATTTTATAAAATATGAAAGAATTTAGATAAAACACACTATGAAATTACTTTAAGTCTTATTGGTGCTCCCACATCATCTTTGGCACCCGATGTCTCTCCTAGAAATGGTCCACTTCATGCTCTATCAACTCCTACATCTGACATACCATAGACATCATAGTTGGATGTGTCTATGGGAGCCTCAGTGGACTATCGAAGAGGACCCAAACATATATTGTGGCACGTCATGCAGTAATGGGGCACACAAATATGTGTCGAAGAGGACGGTGCACTAGTAAGAGTTGATGCAGCATGTGCATCACCATCATGCTAGGATGCACTATTATACGGTTGCGCAACATGATGGCCCTATGTGATCAAATGATTACTCAATGCATGTAAGACAAAAATGCTCTAACTCCCTGCATCTAAAGCAATCTCGAGGTAAGGTACTAGAGTTGGGGCAACAATAGGCGAAGTAGGAAGAATTGGGATGACTCGGTGTGCTCTGGGTCTATCCTGTGGCATCCCTCTACCCACACCCTAGAAATCTCGCATGTCAAAGTAATTGACATGCCTCCCTAGCACAAACTCAGCATATATTTTTTGGAAAAAATACTAAGGGACATCAAGATTGTTGTTGGGTGGTTTATCAAAAACCATCCACCAACGTCTCTAGAAATTATCTAATATGCCTCTATGTGTGCACTATTTAATTGAAAATTTTGGCTTCTACACATTTACAGGTTGTCATTTATTGGGATAGATGAATAACTGAGCTAATTAGCTTTGTCAATATCAACTGCCCTCACTTCATCATATGATAACCCATTGGTATAAAATTTCCTTTTGAACTCTCACCACTGTGCAAACCTATGGTGTTGGGTTGTCAAAGTTTCAACATTTGAAATGATTATTTCTAAAGTTTTTTTCATATCTGATAGCTCAGGGAGTGTCTCATAGATTCGACACACATTTCTCAATTGATATAAATTTCTATGAATCAATTCATGTATTATGGGCACATTTTGGTTTGAAAACATCGATGGCGACAAAGGAGGATTTGGAGTGTTTTCCTCTTGAGTGGGGTTAGGGTTTTCATGTTGAGCGGGGTTGGGATCAGCCATTCTTAAGCCTGTTTATTGACAAAATTTTAAAAAATTAACAATCATTTTAATGCAATAAAAAACCTATTAAAAACCTATTTTTGACTAAAATTCATAAAAAAACAATGCAAAACTAATATAAATTGAAGAAAAACATTAAAATTTATAAATAACTCTGAAATGTGATTTATTTGAGCAAAAAAATGAATCCCATATGGACATTTGAGTCGCTCAATGCAAAACCAGCGTGCAAATAGGAAGCAGACTATAGAAATAAAACTCTTAGAGTCTTCTTTTTTTATTTTATGCAACAAGAAACATATATCCGTTACAAAATAGAATGAAATAGATATATGTTTCCTTTATGTATTTTTTTAAGAATTGGTCGAGTCTGGGACCTGACCACCAATATATGTAAGGTATTATTTATAGATTTTTAATAATTGGTAGCTTTTTTCGATATGTAAGGTAGTCATATATTATTTTATATTAAAATATATTATATTATATTATATTATTATATAATATTATATTATATATATTATATATAATAATTATATTATAATATAATAATTATATTATATAATAATATATATTATATTATATATAATATAATAATTATTATATAATAATATAATATTATATAATATATTATAGCTATAATATAATATATTATAATATATTCATAATATTATAATATAATATATATTTATAATATAATAATTATATTATATAATAATATAATATTTATATATGTATAATATTATATAATAATGGTATATTATATAATAATAGTATTGTAATAATATAATATTATATAATATATACAATATATTAATATATTATATTATAATATATTATAATATAATATAGTATATATTATAATATAATGCCTTTAATATATTATGATATATTTATGTGCAATATGTTATGACCTGTCTCATAATATAATATATTATAATATTATAATATATTTGCAATATGTCCACTCAATATATTATATTATATTATGTTATATTATATTATATTATATTATAATATATTATAAATATATTATATATATTATATTATAATATATTATGTTATATTTATATTATAATATAATATTATACAATATATAATATTATATATTATATATTATAATATATTATTTATATTATATTATAATATAATATAATATTATTTATATTATATTATAATATAATATAATATTATACAATATATAATATTATTTATATTATATTATAATATAATATATTATATTATATTATATTAGATTATATTATAATTTAATATTATTATATAATTTAATATTATGATATATTTAATATTATGATATATTTTATATTATAATATTATATGATAATATATTTAATATATTATATAATAATGTTATATAATATTTAATACTATATAAGTATTATAATATGATATAATACTATAATATATTAAATATATTATTATATAATATTAAATTTAAAAACATTATAATAATATATTAAATTAAATATCTGCTTGGTGGTCAGGTCTTGAACCCGATCAAATTAAAAAAACTGACCTAAACATAATGGATATTCGTTTTGGTTTAGTGTTTAATATGGCACCATGTACTTCCTACCCGAGCCTAGAAAAAGTCAAAGTGGATTTTTGCGTTTTTAGCAAGTTAAAAATGTCTTTTTTTCACATCGCCACTTTTTGGGCCCCCATGATCTTGCATAGACCCATCAATATTTAAAAAATATTTATTATAAGGATCAAACTCGGCT
>VDFB02281492.1:833800810-833833836 GCA_007258455.2 Sequoia sempervirens
TCTCTTCATAGTTAGGAATGATTTTGCATGTGAAATTTTCTATTCTTTGTTTGCTTTTCTTTCACTTCATCATTTATCCTTATTGATTTTAATATTTTTTATTTTTTATTTTTCCATTTTCAATTACAATCTAATTTATCTTTATTTAGTAACAAGCTATCTACTTTCCATTTATTTTTCAATTGCCTTTCTTGCTTTTATAATCATTCAAACTTAAGTTCAAATTTTAATATTTTATCCACTTTAACATTTTCTCACTTTAAAATTAAATTCATTCATTAAACAATAATTATCTTTCCTAATGCAAATCATTTACTTCCAATGTTAATATAATTAACATTTCTTATAAGTCTAATTCTTTATTTAATTCTAAATAAATCAAATGACATGTTATAATTAAATTTATTTTGATTAATCAAATCTAATCATAATACTAGTGTTATTGCATCACCTCATACCAAATTAAATAATACAATCACAAAATCATCAAGACCTTACCAATTGAACCAACCACATTTAAAAAACACTTTTATCAACGAAAACGACACAACAACCCAAAAATAACTACTTACTTGAATGTCAAGAACAACTGGAATGGAGGGACACTACAACAGACATGGACTAATATTCATTTTGGGAAATTGAGCGATTTCTTAGTGAAATTTTCCTTTGTATTCTTGCTTTGGTTGAGATTTCCTTCTCTCAATAAGCTCTACGATATTTGTTGCAATTTGTTCCAGAAGCTCTCCTTGATCTCTGCAACGCACACAATAAATGTTTTTTAAAATTATTTCACTCATATTCAATTTTATATTCACGATTTTAATTATAAGTAAAGTGATGGTTAAGATGGTAAAAAATGAAATAGGAGCAAACATAAACAACACATTCTATGATTTGACTTGTTTATGTGGTTCATATAAAATTGCATTAATTTCTCTAATAAAACGTATGATTTTAAATAAACCACCTAAACAAATCAAATATTAAAATATACTATTTAAAACAAAATTTTAAACAGAATATTAATTAAAAGTTTGAATTTAAATTGAGCAATTAATCTCATAATGTAAGAGCATGAACTAAGAGAAATAATGTTTTAAAGTCCAAGCAAACTGAGAAATTACCAATTTTCTCTCACTCACATTTGAGGTATCAAAAGAAATAGTCTCAATAAAATGAATTTCGTTAACTGAAACAAACAAGCAAGAAATAATTTTACCCTCTAAAAATATAGCCCCGAATATATGAAACCTCATGGAGTGCTTTCTTCCACTCCTGAGCTGTATGTGTCTCAAAACTCCCAGATTGCTCATGCTTTTGGAACGCTCGAGCATACACACCATCTTCATCTTTCATTCGAAGCTCCGAAGGCTTAACTTCATAAAACACTGGTATGATGGGAGCCCCAGTTTTGAGGATCAGATTCAGCTCTTTCAAGCACCACCTCGACTCCGGATAATTAGCAGAAATAATGACAACATGCACAGATGCGGAGGAAAGAGCCTCCTCTATAGCCTGAGGTATGTTGCTCCCAACTTGGATTGAATTCTTGTCAAGGAAGACCTTCAATCCCTTATTCTCAAGATTATGAAAGATGAGACTTGCTACACTTTCCTTCACATCTGTACCACGATGGTTAAGGAATACGTCATAATTTGGAACAGAGGAAGAATGTACACATCTGGGGTTAATGTAAGCATTTCCACAGGGCTGATTATTTTCTATGGTAGAAGGGCAGAGAGAGATGGGCGGAGAACATTTGGGATTGTTGTAAGAATGCATGGAGGTGGGAGTAAGGCACAGAAATGGGAAATACATTACTGTAAGGAGGCAGAGAAGAGTGATTATTTCCATGGCAGCAAGGCGACAGAGGCAGATTACAGCTATATAGACCACAGATTATTACTTGTACTATGTATATAGAACTTTAAAAGTTTTCAAAATTTGATTCATATACAAAGTATTTTGACTAAAAAGTCGTGAACAAAATCTATCTATTTTTCTCAAAAGTCAGACTGAAGGCTATATAACCCTTATATTTTTATTTGTCAATATAGTTATCTAATAAAAAATGAATTATGATTTTTTTAGGTGACATCGCAGCGGTTCAAGGTCTCGCAGGCGTTCGCCTTCTCTTCATCCTTGGCCTTTGAGAGGAGAGTGGCCTTTGAGAGGTGAGAGGGGCTTCTGATAGTGAGAGAAAATAAATTTATCACAATGCAATTCAAATCACCATTACACGTGTTTTGGCAATTTTCTTTTTCTTTTTCTTTTAATGTTGATAGAATGTTCTAGGAAAAACTTTGAACGTTCAATTTGATGTATTTTCAACTAGATACCTAAATTAAATTGAGATATGGCCAAGGGAAAGGTAACGTACTCTATGTTGGCTTGCATTGAAAACATGGACCAAAAATTATTGATGACTTCTGAAATGTTGAATGCTGCATCTTTTGTCTTGACTTGTTCTACTTCCAAATTATGTGCCCGAGTATTTGGCGCTGATACTGCACTTTAGGGATTTTCCTAATTCAAGGTTTCAATTTTCACTGTCATGCATTGTTTGTATTTAATTTCGGTGTATTGAGTTCAAAATGACGGAAAAATATTATCTAGTTGTATTATATATTTAGTGATTATCTTTAATGTATAATATATTATTTAAATTATATTTAATATTATGTTAAATCTATTATATGAGTAAATGTATCTATATTTAGTAATTATTATTAATATATAATATATTAGCAGTCGTATGCATAGGTAAGTGGCAATCAGTCAATAGGGGCCTACCGTGGCGGGCAACGCTTATGGTGAGGAGGGTTGAAGCTTTTTATTTGCATGGAAAGGTGACCGTGAATGAAACAGATGTGTTTGATTGTATGAATCAAATAGTCACGAAGAACATTTTCTATAAATTTTAGTTAACACTATTAGAAAATTTCAAAATCAAATTTTAAATTTGTTTAAAAGTGGGAACTTAAAAATTAAATTAAATAATAAATTCAAAATAATTGTTTCTTCTAGCAAGAATATTTAAATTTTATATTTAATGGCAACAAACGCACATGTATATTGTCACTTTTTGTGTAGCCTATTGAATCAATTAATCATTTAAGTTTGAAGTTAATGGAAGTTTTTTTGTAAGGGTCATCACACGTGTGTGTATTTTTTAAAGTTGGACCAAAAAAGTACACATTTTTTCCATGAAAGGAAGACATTCAATATTGAGTATTTTTTATAATTAGTATATTTCTATAGTTTTGGAAATTAAAATTTTAGTATGCATGTGTTTTTTGATGAGAGATGGAAATTAGATATGGCTATCTAGACAAGGTTTGACACCAATTTGTATCTAACAATTGGTTTCCCAATTCAAGATTCAACCTAGATTATTTGCCACTATATATTATAGAAAAAATAGGAAAATTGTAAAAAAAACTCCTAAAAGAATAGTTAAAAATTATAGCTAAATCACAGATGAGTCAGAATCCACAGTAAACATTTTACAACATAATTGAGAATAGAAAAATCCACTTTTAAATGAATGAGTGCATAGTGCAATTCGAGAATCAAAATGGATAATGTTGCAAGAGGGGAAAGTTCAATACAAAATATCCAAGACAATATATTAATTAAGTTACATTCTAAAAAGAGCCATTTTGGCACTATACATATGTTTCACATACTACATGATTAAATGTTGGCTTCTCAACAAATAGAAACTTCAAACAAATAGCACATAAGTTGAAGATGCGACCACTTGGTAGTATGTAAGAAACATGTTGTTACAAACCATGTTTTCTATAAATGTATCTATGTGAGAAAATATATATGGAATGAAAAGGAAAAACAAAAAACCCATGCTCGTTATCCACCCTTCCATATTGGCATCATGGAGCCCTGGGGACCCTAGCCAAACCACCGAGCAAAAGCAATATGAAATGCCCACTGGAAATTTTGTGGAGTTCCATCTTTTGGAATTGTCATCTATGCTTTAGCCTAACACCTGCAAATAGAAGAGAAAGGCATGTCAATGGATAGGGAAAGAGGATGAGTGAGGGAGGAACAAATATTAGTAAATATATAGCAAAAATTAATAAAAACAATTAGAAAGAAGAAACGATGAATAATATTTGCAAGGTAGTCATAGGATGTATTTATTGATTATGGAGAAGTTTTGCACTTACATGTACTGTTGGTTATGCTTGAGAACCAAAAGGAGGATTGGATTGAGTTGTTAGAGCATTGAATGATTTGGAACTTACGTAACACATCAGTGTTCAAACCCTGAAACCTACTATGAAAATGAACAATAAGCAGTGAACGAAAGATATAAGGAATAAATTAATCATTTATGCAAAATACCCAAGAAAAATTGCTTACTGATTGTGTAGCCCAACAGTTTGAATAGCCTCCAACCTGCCAAAAGATAGAGCCGAATGTGACAAATTTAACAATAGTGTGTTATTAAAGCAACACCACAATGGCTCTTCCGAGAATACAACTTCATGAAAGTATACTCTCCTAGACGCCAACATTCAATATTGCATTTACATACATATATATACATGTATACATACAATTGATGGCAACATGTGAGCATATATATATATATATGCATGTATACATCTATATATATATGCATCTATAGAAATATATATATGCATGTATAGATATATATACATGTAATACAACTTAATCAAATACACTTTGCCACACTGCTACATTCAATATTGCATTTACTTCAACCAACCGCATTTTCTTCATCCACCTCCATAGTACAAAAAGAACATAATGCATTAGGGCTTGGGAAGCAAACACTTAGAATATACAATTACTCTATTTGTTAGGATGGTACAAAGAAGCATTTCAATCAATGTGCAAATTTATATATGCAAAGAGAAGAATAACTTACGTAGTGATTAGTCGCGTAAAATAGGCTAGTTCCAAGAATTTCCACTTAAATGAATTACAACGCTTGGAAGATGCACAAAGCAGAGAATGTAGCAATGCAGGAAAGTATGCACCAGAATATGCAAGAAAATATTTTTAATTCATTTGCATTGTGAGAATAGGCATTCTGGTATTATGAATATGTGGTGCAAAATGTGCAATAAAATAGGTTTATTCAGTTGCATTATCAGAGGTATGTTCTTATCAAATAAAAACTTCAAAAAAATAGTGTATCAGGTAAAGATATAAAGTTCAACAGATTCAATGAGTGTTTCAACAATGCAATTTAATCAAGATGCTTCCTCACAAATTTTGCAGCGCATGAGTGTTAAAACCCTTGAACCTACTATCAAACAGAACAATAACAAGAGATTGAAAGACATGAACAATAAATTAATTATTTCCATTATTACCATACTACCATGCCAAATGCCACATATATCCGATATACATATATACATATATATATATATATATATAATATATATATATAAATATATATATATATATATATATATATATATATATATATATATATATATATATATATATATATATATATATATATATATATATATATATATATATATATATATATATATATATATATATATATATATATATATATATATACTTTCTCTATTCTTTCTTTCTATATATGCAATGTATCTGCTCTTATATATGCTTACATGTACATGTATGTATGTATGTATAGTGTACGTCGTGTAGATGAGTAGTTTGCATAGATGGTTAATTTATTGTCTATGTGTTTTTGTCAAATGTTTGGATCTTTGATGTTATACCCATTGTGTAGATTTGAAAGAGACTATTATTTTGTATGGATGGAGGAATTGCAATTAAATGTCCTTTCTTTCACTAGAAAATATGTTAAGGGTTAGTAATTTGTTTACCATCAATTTATGGTTCTAGTTATCTATGTTTGTTGAAAAATGAGGAAGATTTAGGAAGATCCTTTGTTTAAGAGGTAACCTCCAGGCTGTCATTAAAAGTCCTCAACAAGTCTTGTCTATTTGTATAAAAGAAGGAATTATGAAAGAGCTATTACACTGTAAATCCTACTCATGGTTAGGTTGATGGAAGCCCTACTAAAAAAGATATAACAAGAAGACATTAACAATAAATTAATCATCTATGAAAAACACCCATGTAAAAAAGAGTATAACGCCAAAAACCTCATTAAAAATTCCACGTATGTTGCATCGTACTAAGAAGTATAGAGTAATAGAGAAATTTTAAAAGCAGTATTAGAATAAGACAAACAAGTGCAATTAAGGAAAATGCATATCATCACAACTCATGGATAGAATGGCTAAGGAAAATATATTTTGAATACTTTAAAAAGCTCAATGCATATCTACTTGCACATGTATATATATGTATGTATATTTTACTAATAATTTTGTTACAATTTCCCTATTTTTCTATAATACTCAATGGTAGATAATACAACTGTTGTTCTAGAATTCCTCTATTTGTTAGTACAATACAAAGAAGGTAGGAATCAAAGAAAAATGAAAACCATGGCAGCTCAATGAATGTGCAACTCTATATTGGGAAAGGGAAGAATAAATTACGTAGCCATTCAGAATCTATAGTGTCCTCTTTGTAAGGATTTAAAGTGAAATCAATTAGAGAGGTTTTGAGGGGCTAATTGTACAAACATGTATAGAACCAAAGATGCACAGTGTATATATGTGTCTACATATGTGTCACCATTCCATGCAAATAAAAATTTCTTTATTCGTTTAGGTTGACTAGAAAAGAGTATAAGTTGAATTTTTAATCCACAACTCAATTCTTACGCAAATTTCTTATCTTGTATTAATATTTTTAACATGGGATTTAAGATATAATAGAAAGAGAATAACTATTGTACTCAAGTACATGTATAAATCTATGCATGATTCCTCACAAATTTTGTAGCACATGAGTGTTAAAACCATCAAACCTAGTATCAAAAGGAATAATAAGAAGAGACTAAAAGGAATGAACAAGAAATTAATCACTAATGCAAAGTACCCAGTATACATATACATGCATATAACCATGTAGATATACATGTAATCCAATATGCATATATATATATATATATATATATGTATAGTGTACGTTGTGCTAGATGAATAGTTTGCATAGATGGTTAATTTATTGTCGATGTGTTCTTGTCAAGTGTTTGTATCTTTACAGTTATACCCATTGTGGATATTTGAAAGAGATTATTGTTTTGTATGGATGAAGGGATTGCAATTAAATTTCATTTCATTCGATAGAAAATATGTTGAGGGTTTGTAATTTGTTTGCCATTGGTTTATGGTTCTGGTTATATGCGTATATTCACCAATGAGGAAGATTTAGGAAAATTCTTTATTTAAGAGGTAACGTCCAGGTTGTCAGTAAAATCCCTAGACAAGTCCTATCTATTTGTGTAAAAGCAGGAATTATCAAAGAGATATTACACAATAAATCCTATTCATGGTTAGGTTGATGGAAGCAAAGTTGAAAAAGATATAACAAGAAGACATTAACAATAAATTAATCATCTATGAAAAACACCCATGTAAAAAAGAGTATAATGCCACAAAACTCATTAAAAACTCCACGTGTGTTGCACCGTACTAAAAACTATAGAGCAATAGAGAAATTGTAAAAGAGGTATTAGAATAAGACAAAAAAGTGCAATTAAGGAAAATGCATATCATCACAACACATGGATAGAATTGTTAATGAAAATATATTTTGAAGTCTTTGAAAATATCAATGCATGTCTACTTTGTGCATTTATATATATGTATGTATGGATAAATATATTTACATGTATGTTTTACTAATAATTCTGTTACACTTTCCCCATTTTTCTATAATACTCAATGGTAGATAATGCAGCTATTGTGATACAATTCCTCTATTTGTTAGCACACTACAAAGAAGGTGGGCATCAAAGAAAATGAAAAGCATGGCATCTCAATGAATGTGCAAATCTATATTGGAAAAGGGAAGAATAAATTACGTAGCCATTTAGAATCTAAAGTTTCTTGTTTGTAAGGATTTGAAGTGAAATAAATTAGAGGGATTTGAAGGGGCTAATTGTACAAAATGCGTATAGCACAAAAGATGCACAAAGTGTATATATGTGTCTACATATGTGTCACCATTCCATGCAAATAAAAAATTATTTACTCATTTAGGTTGACTAGGAAAGAGTATAAGTTGAATTTTTAATTCATAGCTCAATTCTTATGCAAATTTCTTATCTTGTATTAATATGTTTAACATGGGCTTTAAGATATAACAAAAAGAGAATAACTATTGTAGTTAAGTACATGTATAAGTATGTGCATGATTCCTCACAGATTTTGCAACACATGAGCGTTAAAACCCTCGAACTTGGTATCAAAAGGAATAATAAGAAGAGACCAAAAGTAATGAACAAGAAATTAATCATTAATGCAAAGTACCCAGTATACATATACATGCATATAACCATGTAGATAGAGATCTAATCAAATATATATATATATATATATATATATATATATATATATATATATATATATATATATATATATATATATATATATATATTCATAGATGCAATGTATCTATATATATATGTATAGTGTATGTCATGCTAGATGAGTAGTTTGCATAGATCATTAATTTATTGTCTATGTGTTCTTGTCAAATGTTTGTATCTTTGTTGTTATACCCATTGTGGAGATTTGAAAGAGATTATTGTTTTGTATGGATAGAGGGATTGCAATTAAATGTACTTTCTTTCGCTAGAAAATATGATGAGGGTTCGTAATTTGTTTGTTGTTGGTTTATGGTTTTGGTTATTTGTGTCTATTGACCAATGAGGAATATTTAGGCAGATCCTTTGTTTAAGAGGTAACCTCCAGGCTATCAATAAAAGCCCTGGGCAAGTCCTGTCTATTTGTGTAAAAGCAGGAATTATGAAAGAGCTATGCATGAATAACAGAAAGAGAATAACTATTATACTCAAGTACATGTATAAATCTATGCACGATTCCTCATAGATTTTGCAGCACATGAGTGTTAAAACCCTCCAACCTGCTATCAAAATGAATAATAAGATGAGACTGAAAGGCATGAACAATAAATTAATCATTAATGCAAAGTACCCAATATATATATACACACATTAACCATGTAGATATACATGTAATCCATTATACGTATACATGTATATATATATATATAGATGCAATGTATCTATATATATATATATAGATACAATGTATCTATAAATATATGTATAGTGTACGTCTTCCTAGATGAGTAGTTTGCATAGATGGTTAATTTATTGTCTATGTGTTCTTGTCAAATGTTTGTATCTTTTCCGTTATACCCATTTAGGATATTTGAAAGAGATTATTGTTTTGTATGGATGGAGGGATTGCAATCAAATGTCCTCTCTTTCACTAGAAAATATGTTGAGGGTTAGTAATTTATTTTTTCGTTGGTTTATGGTTCTGGTTATCTATGTATATTGACCAATGAGGAAGATTTAGGTAGATCCTTTGTTTAAGAGGTAACCTCCAGACTGTCAATAAAATTCCTGGACAACTCCTATCTATTTGTGTAAAAGTAGGAATTATGAAACAACTATTACATAGTAGATCCTATTCATGGTTAGATTTATGGAAGCAATGTTGAAAAAGATATAACAAGAAGACATTAACAATAAATTAATCATCTATGATAAACACCCATGTAAAAAAGAGTATAATGCCACAAACCTCATTAAAAAATTTACATGCGTTGCATTGTACTAAAAACTATAGAGTAATAGAGAAATTGTAAAAGAGGTATTATAATAAGACAAACAAGTGCAATGAAGGAAAATGCATATCCTCACAAGTGCAATCAAGCAAAAATTTGAGGGTTAGTAATTTTTTGCCGTTGGTTTATGGTTCTAGTTATCCGTGTCTATTGACCAATGAGGAAGATTTAGGCAGATCCTTTGTTTAAGAGGTAAGTAAGGAATGGGGAAAATGCATTGTGGAATGGTCCCTCGCAAGAATAGTAGTGCAGGTGTCATAGGCTACAGATGGGGGAAGTTGCAGAGCTCTCCAAACTAACACTCAAGGGAGGTGCATATCAGTTTCTTTGATAGGTATTCTATGAAACAAACACCAGAGTTTGTCATTTCAGAAGGCAACCAAAATAGTTGATATCATTATAGTAGAAAAATGAATATTATCAACTAGCACATGAAAAAACACCTACCATTTTGTGTTTGTTAGGCGGGGCACGATGAGGAAACCACGAAGGCAATAAAATCCATGGTTGTTGTGGACATGCTTGAGTAATCTAGGAAAAATAACAAGGAATTTAATCATGTATCATAGAAAAGAAAATTGATGTACACAACACTATATATTTATGAATGTAATAAATAGGAACGGTGAAACAGGGAAATGACAAGAAAAGAATTTTGTAGGAAAACATTTGTAACAATTTGAATCAAATAAAGCTAATAGAAAAGATAATAGGAAAACATTTAAATTTGTGGAAGGAAAGCATAGAGGAGGAATGTGAGAAGTGAACATATAAAGGCTGTCAGAATAGAAAACACATCATTGGAGGATTTCAAACTTATAAATCAAATGGAATAATTTTTTTTTTGAGAATGCATCTACATCATGTGCATATAAAGGTTTATATATGGAATGTTACAATGACATTATTTACTTATAGAAATTTTCTTTTCTAGTTATTGTTGGTTCCAATCTCCATGCATCTTAGATAGCCAAGGTTGTTTGTATTTACATATCTATTAATGTGTACCAACTTCAATTGTATGTTTACACCACTGTATGTTAAAATTAGTTGTAAGAGAATTTTAGGTATGCCAATAAATAGTTGACTTCATGAAATTTTAAAACACTTAAAAAAAGATGGGCAAATGGAATATACAAAAGAGTGTATTGGTTTGAATTCCATTTAGTAAAATCATCCCTAAATGAAATCTTAGACAAAGAAGTCGACAATTTAATAGAATAGAATTATCAAAACATGGAATTGGCCTATACAAGTTGTGGCATCTAGTTATTTGTGTGTGGTATCTTTATGCATCTTTGGAAGTATACCCATTTTACACAAATTATTACTTGGTATGGTTTTTAAAGATACAATTTAGAAAAGGTTTGAAGAGGTGATGGCACACAAGTTGAGGTAGATGCAACAATAATTATCCTAGAGCCTTTTTTGTTTGTCGGCCTATCACCTAGAACCAGAAGGACTTGGCAAGGTCTGCGATTGCTTGAGGTGTGTTTCTTCGTTGCGGCAACGAGTAGTGTAATTTTTGGTGCCAAGCCTAGAGTATCTCTCAAATGAGAAAGGTGAATCAATACAAAGTCTTTCAATTGATTTTACACGTGAAATAGTTGTAAAATTCAACCCTTGCCTCTCTTTGGTACCTATGTTTATTATTGCTCTATCCAATGTTAAGCCTTATGCTTTATGTATTGTGATTCCCCATGCCATAGTGAGTCTAATTTTTGTTTGACTCCACCAACTTATAGCTAGGATGGGGATGTCTCTTAGATGTTCTAGGTCCCATGGTGGGCCAATGTAATTTTGGAAGCGAACAACAACATAGTCAGGTTGGTTTTGTGGTTTAGAATCTAGATTCTACACAATAGCTCTAACAACACCAAGGGATCCATTGACGAGGCTAGCTTGAATCCAATTTTTTTTTGTTAGCATCACCTATTCAGCAATACAAAGTAACAATTCTAGGAGAAGTTGGTCATCATATCCATGATTAGATGCCTATTTCTGATCCATCTAAGCAATGCTAATGGCTATTGGTAGATTTAACTGTTTGATCATTTTTTTGTTCTAGAATGCAACCAAGTCATTTGTCACAAAAAAATGTGTAACAACATCAAATTATTATCTTTCTATGGCTGAGAGAATTTTATTTGTTTGTTTCATAAGCTCTTCCCAATAATTGTGGAGAGCCTCAACATTTCTTATATGAAGAAGGATTTCACAAAAATTTCGTTGTGAAGGGCTATCTCCTTTTTGGCAAAAGATAGTGTCTAGGATTATTGAGACCGTGAAAGTGTGCCACAAATCTACAACCAATGAGGATGAAGCATAAATAGGTGTATCCATGATAGGTGGAAACTAAGCAAGATCACCAACAAGGATCATAGAAACATCACCAAATTGCTTTGTTTGCTTATTTGGAAACACTTGGCATAATCAACTATTTATTTTCAATAGCAATTTTGGGCCTAGAAAACTCATTTCATCAATCAATATGTACTTGATATACTTAAATTGTTCTTGGAATAATGTGAATTGCTGCCCTTGCAAATGACTTATATCCATTATGGGAATCCAAATTTTTGTATGGATTGTAGAGGCACATATGTTGTACATAGTGACACCTGTGGAGCCAATGTGAGCAAGCAACTATTGGGTCTAGGAAAACAAGTGTTCATTTGTTGTCGAATATAATTTATGAGGAAGGATTTGCTAGTGCCAGTTGTCCCTTGAATAATCATGTGGAGAGGGGCTTTGGGTGAAAACATATAGTGGGTTTGGATTATTTCAAGGGCCAATTACTATTTCGGTGAAAGTTGATGGGTTGACATATCTACAAGCAAGAATTTAACCATAGTTTGCTCATGTTGTGCCTTCGCTGATAAGGTGAATTGCACAACAATATTATGGAGATCTTTAGGAACATGGTTTACATTTCATGGATGCTTCATATCAAAATCCTGCCTACCCAATAGCTGAAGTTGATTTATACTAAAGTTAGTAGTAGCACCAAGCCAAGAGAAAACTTCCCATTCATATTCATCCATAGAAGGACAATGGTTTAAATCAGCAGTATCACTATCATCTAGTTCTTCAATTGTGGATGTAACTAGAACTCTATTAACATGCCAGGATGATAACCAACTATTTTTAAAACTTTCCAATTTTCTATTATTTGTTCTCTCTAAAGACCTATATCTATTTTTATGTGCCAAAAAGGTTTGTATAAAATAATTTTAGTCCAACAAAATGTCTCAAATATCTTTGTATCCTCAACAAGAGTAGTCTTGAATAATGGATAAACAAGGACAACTGCAGGTTGGAGCCTTGGTTTCCATTTATTCTTTTTGCATTGTTGTGAGTGTGTATATAGGCGGATCGAGTCAATAAGGGATAAAGAAGCTAGCTCTGGAGGCCTTTGCATATAACAATGAATATAGTTTGTTGGAAACTCTTCATTAGCATCATCTTTATTTATATGAAACCATGTCTTTTTGCAATCATTCAACTAAATGTATCACCGGTTTGAAGTAAGAAGACACAATTTTTGTAACATATGACACATCTCTTGTGTAGACATGTCATATTCCACAAGAATATTCATCATGAATTTTTGGTATGAAACTTGTGCTCTATCCTCAACTATATTTGTATTTGCAACTCTTTTCAACATATCTAGATAATTTTCTAATTTTTTCTTAGATTTAGCTGCATATTTAGAAATATAATTCAAAACAATTTTCCTAGAAATAACTGGCTAGAAATAAACATTGGCACACAAAATTTCAAGTATAGATAGGCTTTGAATACTTAAGTGATCATCATTTCTTGCCAGTTTGTATGATTTGTTAAAGTCAACATCAAATGTCAATGTAGAGGTAAGTTGTTGCTACCATGGTGCTTTATACCAACATTGCAATTGCTCTCCTTTTCTTCTTAAACAAGTATATTCAAAGCATTTTGTGTGCCTTTGAACTATGTTTATCAACTCTTCATAATCTATGATTGGATCATTGGTCAAGATCTGGCTCGTGGTAAGCAAGCATGAGTTTTCTTTAGAGCAATGATATGTTATAAGAAATCTTTTTGCAGGGCAACGTGGATTCCAAGCTAAAACATATCAAACAAGTGCCTTGCTATGGTAAGATCATGTTCATTAGACCAATCAAGATTATCCATGTTAGGAGCTTTTGAAAGCCATAGAAAACCATGCACATGTGTAGAGGCATGATGCTGCCATTCATATCTATACCAAAAAAATTTTGATCACCTCTTCATGGAAAATTGAGAATGTATGATGCAAAAATAAAGATGCTATATGTGGATTCTAAACAACACTATCTATTAGTGTACTTTTTGAAGGCTCCATTGCTAAACAATATGCAATAGAGAAAACTCTTTGTAGGTCAACCCATTTTGTAGCTCAAAGTGAAAAAAAGGGTGGGTGTCCCAAGTTGTTTGATCATAGCGGTTAGTTGCACCCAACAAGAGCTCCAGAAAGAGCAGGTCCCACACAACAACACTTTAAATCACATCAATTGATTGGCTAGTTGGTGGTTGGGAGCAGCTTGAAGTTGATTCCTCAAAGTAGTCAATGACCTAGGGATTCTATCCTCCACATCTGCTCAAACAAAAAATGAGATAGTTTGTTGGTTGCGATGTCTCATAATCAAGTTGTAGAGAAAATATCTAAACCTAACATGTTTTCCAAACCTGTGGTCAAAATATCTCATTAGGTGTAGGGCATATTCATGCAAGTGAATTTTAATATTTCTCGGTTGGAGGGGAAGTGCTGCTCTAGTGGGGAACAATTGAAAATAAACCTTCAGTGTTGTATTCATTAACAAGAGAAGAGCTAAATTCAGGACAAGATAAGATATTCTGGTCCTTTTTCCTAATTTGTAAGATGTCTTTTATTGCTTGTAGCTCTCGTCTACCATTTGGTACACAAGGAATAAATGATGAAAAGTTTGAAGAGCCATTTTCTTCTTGTCCAACATTTATTGAGCTGGTTGATGGCATTAGGTCTTCACCTAAAACTTGCTCTATTGTATGCAACAAAATGGACACATCAACAAAAACATCAGGTAACATATTAAGAGCCTCAACATCAATCTCAACATCATTTTAGTAATTTTCATATTGGATTTTATATTTCAATGCATCCATGACATGATGTTTATTAACATAACAATCATAATTTCCACCTTCAATAGTGGTCTTGTGAACAATAACGACCTCAAGGTCTTGGAGACGGTGCGAAAAAAGTTTTGCAATGCTTTAGAGATCCTAAGGGAAGCTTATCCTATGACCACTATATTTAAATTGGCCTCCTTTAGCGTGGGTGACCTATAAAACTAGAGCCACCCTAGCAATAAGAATCTCTTCAACTTTAGTTAACTTTTTGAGTAATAATGGTTGTGGGCCTGGATCCATTCCACTTGCAGAGTTGAACCGATGGGAACCTTTTTCATAATAATACCTTACACATATGGCTTCTGACCCTAACATTCGAGTGTGCATCCCTATGTAGCTTTCCCTACATATTTGGAAAACAGAAAGGTTGGAGAGTGCATCTATACTATGTTGAAATCTCTTTACCACAACATGATAACTATTGTTGAATATTTCTTTGAGGTATTGTTCAAGTGTTCGTGCAATAGGGGAACTCCTCTAAGATTGTATATAAGGGCTGCCATTTGCCATTGGAATTTTGTGTTGCATGGGAGCATTGTTACCATTTTCATGTGTAGATGTGCTTGTTGTAGCTATCCTTTGTTGTAAGTATTTTTTGTGATGCTTCATGGATATTTCCTCTCTATGCTCCCTATAGTACAAATAGTTTTGTTGCTATTTTCTACCCTTTCTAAATTCAACAATTGATTGGGATGTGAAACTTGGCTCTACCCGTACAACCTATGAGTATACATAAAAGCTCAAGTACATTAGGATATATGAATATACATATATACCCATACATACATTGAAAGTGGCAATTAAGACATAAACATATAACAAAATATATATGTCTATCCATCTGTATATGAACCAATATCTGTGAATGACCAAAAAAGGAATAGCATAGGTTGAACATTAGGAAATATTAAATTCTAGTTGAATATACATAGAGGACTTGGGAACCTTGGGACGAGGAGGGTTGGGTAGTAAGTTTGTGCTCATGTGAGGCTTAATGCATCCTACTGTTGGTGTGCAATGGGGGAAAATAAAAGCAAAGTAAATTTGAGCGGGTGGAGTAAATGCAATACTAAATGTTGCAATCTCAAAAACTATGCTTTGATTAAGATGCATTGTCAAAGAAATCATTATGGCATTAATTTCATAGTAATTGGGAAAAATATGCTCTCTACATATCTAATCTACAATATTGTAGTATTTCTTTTTTCATATACATAGACATACACATATGCATATACATACACATATACATATACATATGCATACATGCATACACATACATACATGAACATATATAACCATATACATACATATACATATACATATACATATATACATATATACATATATACATACATATACATATATATACACATATACATACATATACATATTGATATAAAATATTGATTGTTGCAATGCCAAAAACTATAATTTTGTTAGGTTGCACTGTCAAAAGAGCCATTGTGCCATTTATTTCATAGCAAAAGTGCAAAATCTGTTGTCTTCATATCTAATCTATCATATTGTAGTATTTGTTTTTGCATGCCCATAGACATACACATATGCATATACACATGCATATACATATACATACATATATACATATACATATGCATACATGCATACATATATATACATATACATATACAAACATACACATAAATATACATATACATATACATATATACATAAATACATACATATACATGCATATATACATAGACATATATATACATATACATACACATATGCATATACATATATATACATTCATATACATATAGATATACATATGCATCAAATCAATCCTTTTATATGAGTTGGAAAATAGGAATGCATAACTAGTTCCATATGTATATGCTTTGTCAAGATGGCCCATGTAGATGTACACCTAGAAGCGAAGAGATTCAAAAACAATAACACCAAATTTGCAACAAGTACAAGATAAAGCAAAACCATAATTATGGGATCAGGATTTGAAGGCCAGATGGCCACACCCTCAGAGCTAAACTCCATGGAGAGACCAACAGGGGATGCAAATAAATCAATATTGGGGCCCTCTGCAAACCCATCCACAAAGCCTGCTTCCGTAGAGATACTTCTACTAGCTTATTTGCAGTGACACAATGTTCCAATTTGAGCTCACTAATTGACAACTCTATTTCATAATTAAAAAAAAAGATCAGTGTACTGTAGCATCCAAATGTTAATTGGTACACAACTTACAAATATCAATTTATAACCATTCCACTTTTAATATTGTTTAAAGAAGACAAGATACAATAAGAAGAATAGAAATACACTTTTAATGGTATGAAAACACCAGGGGATACATCAAGAAGAATAAAAATAATAAATGTAAATACATATACCCTCATATGTATCTCTCTATCTTTTAGGATGCTTATATGTGTGTGCATGCAAGCTTTTATTTTTTCTATATATATGTATTTACGCAGATTGTAAATTTTACTATGTTATGGCAAGAATCATATGGTGCAATAAGTTGTCCAAAAATGTGTATAACATCACAGCCTTAATTACAGATTCGGCCTGGGTTGCTTGGTATTCAATATTATGGGAAAAATATTCATGCAAAATACCAATGCATAATGACTTACAGATTCCATAGCATAATAGTTTGGTAAACCTCTATTTTGTTAAACAAGAGAGCCAAGGAAGACGATTCTTACAATACTATAATTTTAAAGCAACACCGCTATGGCTCTTTTGGCAATGCAAATTAATCAATATGTTTTCCTGCCTTTATAACAAAAGAATCAACAACCATTACTGAAGAATCAATCATATGTCATGCTTCAATATTTTCCTAATAGTTCTTTTACAATTTTCCTATCTGTCTATAATATTTAATGTCAAATAATGGAACTTCAATGTAGAATATATGCATGTATATATTTATACAAATAATTAAGTGCATATATGCATAATTGAAGTTCCCCTTTATGAACACATTTACAAACACACACATATAAGCATATATATGTATCCATATGTACATATGTGTTTATATACACAAGAATATATCTAAATACTTGTGTATAGTATATTTTTTTTATCACCATTTAACTCTTGAGCTTTGAATTTATGAAGACAAGAAACATCCAAATTGTTTTTCCCCTCAATTAACCAACTGGGAAGGCTGCAAATTCAAGCCTTTTTGGTTGCTTATACCATATTGTCTACTTTGAAGTTTGGCATTTGTATAGGTAGCAAAAGGGTTGAATTTGAAGCCTTCTTAACTAGTTGGCTGAGGGAAAATCCACTCTTGCATTTTGGGGACCCTGCATCATTTTATGTAAAAAAATCTTGCCGATTTATTTGAACTTATAGGCATAAAACAAAATTTGAAACATATTGATAGAAGATTCAACCTACATCCTTTACAAGAAAATATCGAAGAAAAATAGAGAATTGTATAATAGGTATCAGACACATCCTTTACTGGCTTCTCATTTGAAAATTTAAGCAACATTATTTCCCACTAAATATTATAGACAAAATCGGCAAATTGTAAAACAACTATTAAAAGAAAAGCTAAAAATCATAGCTAGATCGTAGATGAGTTGGCACCCACACTAAACATTCTCATTGAAGGCTAGTAGGCTATGTAAAACTGGGTTTGTCAATTCAAATTTGAAGCTACATTATTTGGTATGAAACCCATATTAAATAGAACTCATAAAGCCAATGAGCACCAATAATTTGCATAGCCTCCCCACAATGGCACATGCTTAATCAACAATTCAAGCTAGATCAGCTGACAATAAGTTTTGTAGTCAAATAGAGAATTTGAAAAAGAGCTATTGCTATAACAAATCCTCTTGCCAGCCAAGCCAATGGGGAGCCCATTCGAAAGTTCAAATAGATAAATTGAATAGATAAAAGAGATATTAGAAACAATATCACTTACCAGTTGCCAAAGTAATTTTATATCCATCATGTTGATAATTTGCAAATGATCCTATGTTAATGCATCCACCAACATAGATGCAAACATATAACCAAAACAATAAATGCAAGGAAATTAAAAATACAAACAAGATTCCATTACAATTCCTCCTATGGTAAAGGGTGGAAGGAAAAAAATGCACAAGGATAAACCTAGTCACATCCTGAGCAAGCGCTTGTTAGAAAATATGCACATTATGTGATTGCCCCAATTCGTGGATGGGTTGATGTATTATATGTATGTATTTATGCATGTATATATATATATATATATATATATATATATATATATATATATATATATATATATATATATATATATATATATATATATATATATATATATATATATATATATATATATATATATATATGCATGTGTATAGATATGTATATATGTTTTACTAATATCTCTATTAGAATTCCCCCATTTTTGTATAATACAAAATGGCACATAATGCAACTCCTCTTATACAATTGCAACTATTTTTTAAAAGAATACAAAGAAGACACCCACTTATTCAAATCAAAAGCATGCAAACTTAATGATAAAACTATTGAGTTGCAAAATCAGTAAGACATTTTGCATGGGTAGTTTACATAAAATATTAATTTATTGTTTATCTCTTTCGTTCTCTCCTATATTGATTAAATTGCATTGTTGAAAGAGTGATTTACAACAGATAAAAGAGATAAACACAAACTCTATATTATCCACCGCATTTTTGCTTCAGTTAGATTGCTATGCAACATATTGGTACATGACAAGCAGTCTATGTAACAAATGTTGCAGCTATTAGGATGATACTCACGAATTTTTGCTTCAGTTAGATTGCTATGCAACATATTGGTACAAGACAAGCAGTCTATGTAACAACTGTTGCAGCTATTAGGATGATACTCATGAATCAGATGTATGTCATTCTCTAGTGTTTTCCTTATAGTTTTCTTACAAATTTCCTATTTCTGTGTAATATTTAATCCCAAACAATGTAGCTTGAGTTTACAACATATTCATGTATATATGTATGTATATGCGTACATATATGTATAACATATACATACCTATTACCTTAAGAGAAATTGTACTAAAATGTTGGCCTATTGTTTTGGTTGTCTATGCATATACCCATTTCATAGATTTATAAGAGATTATCATTCTGTATGGATGTAAAAATTGCACTTTAAGCTTCCTTCTTCTATCAAAAAATATGTCCAGGGTTGGTTATTTGTACATTGTTGGTCTATTGTCTTCATTGTATGTGTGTATCTTTGGTGTTCGAACCAATACCATGGGAGCAATTGTAGTTATCTGTCTGTAGGGTTTAGCGTTGTATGAAAGAATTAACATATTGGAGGTAAAATTACTCTGGTGGTTGTCTAGTATTATTCTGGTAGGTCTTTTACAATTTTTCTATTTGTGGTGAAGTAGCTCAAATTTTCAATGAAGCTTGTGTGTTTTTGGAGAACATAATTATACTAATTTCTACAAATAGAACCACACATATAATCTATGTGAAACTAAAGAGAATCATTGAGATTATGTTCAAAGTAGTTGGTTTTACAAATCTTATAAACTCTTCTCATGCAAAGAATTAAAAAATAGTTATCCCATAGAAGAATAAGAATACCTCACCTGGTTGTGCATACACAACACTAAATATTTAAATAGCCTTTTCATCATCTATGTATATCTTTGGCGTTGTAGCCATTAACATAGGAGGAATTGTAGCTATCTGTGTACAGGGTTTAGGGCTGCATGAAACCATTGACATATATATATATGCATACATAAATACATACATATATATACATACATACAAGCACACACACACACACATATATATATGTATATATGTATGTATGTATATATATACACACATATATATATATATGTATATATATATTCGAAAAGGCTTGTGGGCTTATACTCTTTTATAGACGGTTGTTTTGCATAAATAATTAATTTATTGTTAATGTCTTCTTGCTATGTCTCTGCATAAAAAGAGTTTCCTTATCTGCCATTCTGTATTATATAGAAATGGGGGAATTGTAATAGAGCTATTAGTAAAACATATATACATATATTTATGCATATATACATATCTATACACATGCATATATATATTGACATACATGTATATATACATACATACAATACATCAACCCATCTACGAATTGGTTTTGTTGGCTCTGCTTATTGTTCCTTTAGATAGCAAGTTTGAGGGTTTTAACACTGGTGTGCTGCAAAATATATATATGCATACATACATACAAACATATATATGCATATATATATATATATATATATACATACATACATATATATATATATGCATATATATATGTATGTATACATAGATACATACATACATATACATATGTAGACACATATATATACTCTCTACATCTTTCCTACCATAAACATGTTGTGGTTTTCATTTTCAATGAAGCTTGTGGGGGTATACTCTTTTATACATGGGTGTTTTGGATAAAATAATTAATTTATTGTCATTGTCTTCTTGGTATATATTTATGTATAAAAAGAGCTACAGTATCTCCCATTCCATATTAAACAGAAATGGGGGAATTGTAATAGAGCTATTAGTAAAACATACATACATATATTTATCCATATATAAATATATACACATGCATATAAATACATACATGTATATATACATACATACAATACATCAACCCATCCATGAATTGGATTTTTTGGCTCTGCTTATTGTTCCTTTTGATAGCAGGTTTGAGGGTTTTAACACTAGTGTGCTACAAAATACATGACAAAATATATGTATATACACGTGTATACATGTGTGTGTGTCTATATATATCTATATATATACATATATATATACATATATATATATACATATATGTATATATATATACACATACACACACACACATATATATAAATATACATATATATAAATATATATATATATATATATATATATATATATAGATATACATATACACACTTAATTGAGACTCCAACCTATATTAGTGTTATTCTAATACCTTTTTTATAATTTCTCTATTTCTCTATAATATTTATTGTGAGGTGATGCAACTTGAATTTTCAATCAAGTATTTTGGGTTATACTCTTTTCTACAGGGGTGTTTTGCATAGATGATTAATTTATTGTTAATATCTTCTTGTTATATGTTTCTGTCTCTCAGGTTAAACATAAAAAAATCCTATTCATTACTCAATTGATGAAAATCTCGTTGGAAACTTCAAACAAATAACAAACACTCTGCATATATATATATTTTTATATCTATATATTTCCAATTTCTCCATCCATACAAAACCATAACGGAAGACATCCATGGAAAATGATTTATAGATTCTGGGGAAAAAGAGTTTTAACATAAACAATAAATAAACTATTTATACAAAACACCCAAGTAAAATGACCTACATATTGCACAGTGCCACAGTTATAAAACCCTCCAATCTGCCATAAAACAGAGCAAAGGCTGATGGTTTCATTTTTACAATAGTTCTCTATGAAACCAACAACAAAATGGCTCTTTCGATAATGCAACGTAATCAATATACTTCCTCACACATTACGCACAAAATTTGAGCTACATTCGGTGGAATTCAATATTATAGAGAAACAGAGAAATTGGAACACACCTATTACACAACAAATACTATTCAAGGCTCGGCTGATGAAAATGTCATCGAAAACTTCAAACAAATAACAAACCCTCTATATATCCATATATATACAATCACTCCTATCTTAATCTGCAATTGGGCAATAAATTTACCAACCCTAAGCATTTTAATAGAAGAACCTAGATATAACTACTATTGCTCCTATGGTAATGTGTATAAGCCCAAAAATCCATACAGATAACTACAAACAATAAACAAGCAACAAAAAAATTACAAATCCTAACCATATTTCATGACAAAACAAAAAAAGATTCAACTGCAATTTCTTGACTCACAAAAAATGATAATGCTAGACATCCACGTAGAATGACTTACAAAATCCACACAACAAAAAAAATCTATACAAAACACCCATCTAAACTGACTTATAGAAAGCAGAGAACAACAACTTTAAAACCCTCCAATCCGGCACAGAAAGCAATGAAACCTGATGATTTTAACTAGGGAACCACAGACGATGGATCTTACAATAGTCTGCTGTCAACCCAACACCACAATGACTCTTTCGACAATGCAACTTAATCAATATACTTCATCGCACATTATGCAACACATTAGTGTTCAAACCCTCAAACCTGCTATCAAAATGAACAATAAGAGAAGAACGAAAGACATACACAATAAAGTCAATTTTGCAAAAAACCCATGCAAACTGACTTACTGATTCCACAGCTCAATAGTTTTAAAACCCTCAAACCTTCTAAAAAATAGAGCCACGTGAAAAATTTAACAATAGCCTGCTATCAAAACAACACCACAATAGCTCTTTTGACAATACAACTTCATCAAAGTACACTCTACCACACGCCAACATTCAATATTGCATTTACTTCATCCGTAGCCATTTTGCAATGACAAGGAACATTGGGCCTCGCATGAACAAATGCTTTCCATTCACATTCCCTGTATCCAATACACCATTCTTAACCGCTACCAACCCACGTAATTACCAATTCCCAAGTCACCACACTAAAAAAATGGTGGCTTCTCTGCCATCTGAAAGAATGCCATCACTGACAACTCCAATTCACGGCTGGGCTGTCCAAAATCTTGATAGAAACTTTAAAAAAAATAGCCTATTAGCTAATTATATAATCTATTTAATAATTAATAATTATTATTTAAATATACGATATAATTTATATTGTTTAAATAAAATTAATTATTAATAGAAATAGTATATTATAATAATATCTAATATTAATTATCAATATATTTGTATAAAGATATAAAACATATTTAATAATAATTAGTTACTAATAAATTATTATTATAGATTTAATATTAATTATTAATATCAATTATTATTAATAAGAGTTATTAATTATTGATTATTATAATACAATTATTATATATTGTATGATTACATATATTATATAGTTACTAATTATCCTTAATATAATATATGATTTAAACTATTTTAATATATTTAAACTATTCTTTAATAATTAATTGATTTGTGGGATGGTCAATGGTGACTTTTTGTGAGTGGAAATTGGTTAACAAAAGTAACAAGTTAAGCATGCTCCATTTCTATCACCAAAGTAGTTGAAGCTTAACCTCTTCCTTTGATCAACCAATTTCCATTCCCCAAAGCAGTCTTTGTTGACCACCACCATTACAATGAAAAAGCA
This sequence comes from Sequoia sempervirens, assembly GCA_007258455.2. Classification (NCBI taxonomy): domain Eukaryota; kingdom Viridiplantae; phylum Streptophyta; class Pinopsida; order Cupressales; family Cupressaceae; genus Sequoia; species Sequoia sempervirens. Next base: position 833,825,102 of record VDFB02281492.1, read on the forward strand.
CCATATATTAATTAAACAATTATTAAATAATAATTCAATATATTAAATATAATTTAAATAATATATTATATATTAAAGATAATTATTAATATAATATATTCAAATTTATATAATAATAATAATTAATAATTAATAATTCTTATTAATATTAAATATATTTGTATATCATTATATAAATATATTAATAATTAATATTGTTTAAATATATTATATAATATTAAATATAATTTAAATAATTATTCTAGTTTAAGTTTATTGTGTAAAGTATTGTTTAAGTTCAAAGTAACTTTCTTTTAGAAGAAGAAATTCTTTATACGAAGGGAGTTAGTGAATAGACCACCCCTGACTTGAGAAAGGAACAAAGTGTAACTGAAAGAAACAAAATAAGAATGGGGCCTATGAATCAAGGACAAAGTTAACTCATTAGAGTGTGCTAGTTAAGCCCAACTCTGTTAGGCACCTTTGTGGAACATTTTGTATTACTTGCATAGTATTTGGATAGGGGATTCTTTCAAAAAAATCCTTAATAATCATATTGATGTATCTTCTACTTTGAGAGAAGAATATCACTAATACGTCTAAGAGAATTTTGTATTGTTCCATAATACAACTAAGGTTATCCATCCAATTGTTTTAAATACTTACAAAACTCATCTTTGAACTCATTTCCACATGTTCTACCAAAATTATCCATCACTTTCAAGTATGAGGGTGGAAAGTATCATTCCTTGTATTTGATGCCCTTGCTACATATCTAAATCACAAAAGATAGGTTGTATTCTAGGTAGTTTTATGTATTGATTACACCATGTCTAGAATTAAGAATTAGAAAGATGATTCAAATAGGAAAAAAAAGCTATTGTTTGTGGTGATTTTGCATGATAAACTTATGGGGAAATTATATATAGTGATGCAATCAAGGTTAGGGTTCATTATTAGGTAATCCAATCACATCAACTAAATACACAATGAAATAAAAAAATTCTAGAAACAATACATGTTCCATTAATTGATTGATTCATCATTCAAGATTTTAATAGATTTATGTTATAGAACATACATGTTTCTTTATTCATCTACCAAATATTACTATTCTTCTCCATCTACCTCTTTCAACTCTCTTATTACTCTTCTATGCAATATCTATTCATAGAAGTTGTACCTTTCATTATTCATTTCTAAGCATGCTAATAATTTCTTCCTTGGCCAAAAGCTCCCTCAATGAAGACTAAAATTATGTTTTATATTTATGCTTTATGAAGTTCAACAATTTAAAGATCTGATAGTTAAACCACTATATCACTACAAAAATGAACATAAATTGAGTAGCAAGTGAAATTTCGACAAACTAATAGAAAGTAGAAGTTCCACAAACCAATAGCAAGTGGAAGTTCCACAAAAAAATAAAACTTTAAAGTTTTGTACATGTTTAGTGAAAAACCCTACATATTTATTTAGTATTTGGTTCCCACAAAAATCAAGTCTAAACATAAATCCTTGCAAGGAACAAATAATATTAAATAAATCTTTTTTGTAGAAATTCGATAATCATTTGAATGAGATTATTATAGAATTCTTATAATTTTGATTCAATTACAAGTTCTCACAATCCATTGATTGTTGACATCATCAGTACATCAACTTGCAAAGGTCTAGTATCCATTTGATCATGGATATTATAATAGATTCAATTAGTGGGTTTAATTCAGAAAGCCAGGGCGGGGGCCCTAGCTCGGTTGGCTAAGTAATTTCGTTGCGGCTCTGCTGGTCACAAGTTCTAGTCTCCCCCGTCCCATGGTACCGGAGGGCATGTCACACCAGCGCCACCGGTCACATTAAAAAGTTTACCAGGCACACTGTAGTTCATAAGGGGTTGTGCTACCCGATTCCTGCAGTCTAAAAAAAAATAAAAATAAAATCAGAAAGCCAAGAATTTGCACCTAGCTAATGTCATGATTACTTCATATTCATCCTTTTCTATGGAAGTTTCTTTCTTAATGAACTAAACCTTTCAAATAATGCACTTGTCTAGTTGACTTAGGTTTACTTGTAAACATAGTTGGCTAGACAATTCTCATATGAAAAAGTTTATCTAAATTGGTTCATTGAATATAATTTAGTTCAGTTCACTTTATCACTGTTGATTGGCTTTTTTAGCACTTCTCAACATAGAAAAATGCACAATTACAATGCCTCTATTGAAAGGTAATTGCTACAACTAAGTTCTAGAAGTCACCCCAAGGTCTCTCTAGTGTCAAGACGTGACTAAGCTTGGAATAATTTAGTTGGTTGAGGTGATTTGTTGGTAATCACAAAGGGCCTTTATGGTTGGCTAAGAATGGAGGGAATTGGGTATGCAAAAGGAGTTTTGTAAGTTCAAAAAATGTGGCACAACTACTACAAGTTTAGGACAATAGTCTAAAACTCCTCTTTACTCATCAAATGCGGCTTTGGAAGGATGTTGGAACTTTGTTTTGCTTTCATTTTTGAAATAAAAGTCAAAAGGGAAAAGGGATAAGAAGTTTCCTAAACCTACAACTAATGTTGAACAATAACAATGGAGGATGCTATAGTGGCTTGCCTTCCCAAAAATTACTTCCACTTAACCAAGGGCATCCTACAATCTCATGAAACAAATGCAATCTTCTAAGGTATACATATTTTTGACTATACATTGACCATTAAATAATGAAAAATAGATGAACTGAAGTGCAACAATAAAATAATGCTCAAACTAACTTTACAGAGTTGTTTATCATCAATAAGAATCAAAAAGTATGAGCAAGGAAGATATAAACACCATAGCATTCTTCACCATTAAAGTGCAACATAGACTAACAACTAAGCAACTTAAAATTAGAACAACAAAGATAAAATCTAATAATGGGAGAATGAATCATGAAGACACGAGAAGAAAACACAAGAATCCATCAAACAATGTTATTCTCATTAATTTTTTGTAACATGCCTTTACACAACAACTCAACTCTCTCTTTGAAAGTGAGAGGAGACCCCTTTTTATAGTTCTCCAAAAGAAAAATGAATGGACAAGATTGGATTTCATTTTGTCGCTCAAATTCATTTTATATTAGGGTTTCACCTACCCCAAAATATATGACAATATAAAATACATCTTTGGCTTTTCTCTATTTTGTCATGTAGTGGCCTTAGTACTATAGCAGTTTTATCTTGTAGTGGCTACCATCCTTTATAGTTACTTTGAAAAATATTCATCATATATGATGGGCTTTCCAATCACCTTTTGAGAATTTTCATATTCTCTGAACTTACCAAACATAGCTATAAGCTTCTTCTCCTCAGAGAGCTCAGATTTGAGGATCTAGAAGGACGTCCTCTTGAATCTTTCTATAATTTCTTGTCGATTATTTGTATAATTTGAGGAAGCCTCGGTCACCTGCTCTATTTGCATGAAGGATCTCGTTGAAAAATCCATAAAGTCTAGTGAAAGCATGTCACTAAATCCTTGCTCTATTTTCTTGTGGAACAAAAGCTTGATCCTTTCCAGATCTAATTCCAAGGTAGGCATCTCAAAATATGTCATTAATTTTAGGTACTCAACACTATCTACTTGATGTTCGATAGCCCATTTGTCGTCAACCTCGAGATCATGAAAGACCTTTTCGAGAACTTCCTTCCTATAGTACAGGTTCATAAGCCAAGTTTCTATCAACCAGTGACTTTCCTTTGGTACTTCCAGCACCTTTTCTCAGAGGTCTCATGAAAGCTTGAGGATGCACTCCAATTTAGGATAAGTGATCCTATATGTTTTTGGGAAATCCATACAGGTACCCATCAGGATTTCTATATCCTTTCGTAGGCTTTGATACGTATCGTACATCATGATGACATGACTGATCCCTTTCTCACCCATGGATACCACTTTGTTGAACCAAGCAATCATAGATTTGGTCTAATTCTTCCTCTTCTGCATCTTACTGATATCCTCTTTGGAAAGTAGCGAGGCTAGCATTGATGATTCTTCTAGAGCTTCCTCTTTTGTGGACATCCATTGTTGAATATAAGCAGTGAAATCCACTACTTGTTCCTTTATCTCTTCCTTCGTGGACTGTTCTTTATTCATTTCTTGATTAATAATGGTCATCGACCCCTAAAATTCATCTATCTTCTGCTCACGGGTTGCTAGTCCTAGATTGATCATTTATATGTTGTAGTTGATGCTTGTATCTTTGTCTATCATAGGGGTGGAAATTTGTATTATTTGGGATCTAGAGGCATCAACCGTGATGTGAGAGAAAAAATTGAGATTCTTCTCTTTTCTAGTTCTCATTTGAACCCATGCTAGGATTTCCTCTAATCTTGCCCTTGGGTCAGTGACCACATCAACCTTCTTCTTTTCCAATTGGCACTCTAGCCAGTCAGGCATCTTAGTTTGACCTTTGGGTGATTCATGATCACCTTCCTCTCTGTCCATCTCATCTTCCTCATCACTAGGGATCTTTCCCTCATCTTTTTCCTCTTCATTTGAGCCTTTGATCTGCATAGCCTTTTCTCTATCTAGCTCAGTACGAGCTACGTTCTCTTTAGTGCTACTTCACTATTGTTGGGAAGTCCTTTTATCTCCTTCATGATTGACCTTAACATTCTTCTTAGGCTTGACATACTTTTCTTTCATGCCCTCTATACCATAGAAAAATGGATCATTGACATTTTCATGGTCATTTAGGTATTTCTCTCATGATGCTTGATCTATTTTGCTTTGATTTAATATTGCAATGTAACTTATGCATTCACATTAAGTCCTAAACATTCAAATTATGGCATCTTGTGAAGGTGTTGTGAAGTGTTGTAACACATTTCTACACTCTTCTAGAATCTTCTCATTATAATTCACCTAAAAATGACCTATTCATCACTTATCAAGTCTTATTCTAAAGTGTTGTAAAGTCTTGTAACAAGCTTTCATGCTTTTCTAGGCTTGTTTTCACTATTTACGCCTTTCTTATGCTCTATTTGACCCCTTTATGCACTCATAAGACTTAATTAAGTGTATTTTTGAATGTAAACCTGACAAACAACATTAAATATAACTTAATCCCTGACACCCACTTACAAGCCTAGAGTGGGACCCATTCATCATGGGTGGCGAATGAGTCCCTCTTGGATCCAAATTCAAAATAATTCAAATATCCTTTGGGGTTTTTATTCAAAAATACCTTATGTCAGCCTTTGATGTTGTATTATTTGGTTATTAGGGAATAAGTGTGTATAAATAAGTTTTTTACATCCATTTTAATCTTGATTCCCCCATTCATCAAGTTCACTAATTCACCCATTCATTCACTATTTTATTCAAGCATTCAAGCATTTTACATCATTCAATCAAGCAATCATCAAGCATCTTGGAGCTGCTATTTACATATCTTCAGACTTCTTCAACAAGGTTTTGGTGAGTTTAAGACATTTTCATGTTGTTTATTCATCATTCCTTACTCATTTCATTTCTTTTCTCTACTAAGGGTTTGATTACCAAAAATGGGGTTTGACCAAGGTAAACCCTTATTCTCTAGCCCTCAACCATTTTTCCCCTTTTACATGTGTGTTTGCATGATTTTGTATGCAAATTTTTCAAGAAAATATGTGTTGAAATGTGGACAACAAGTCAACAAAGTGTTTCAATTCAACTTAACCTTAATTCAAGCTTGGTGACAATGTACAGTCCATTTTTCGTAGATTTGACTCTATCAACCCGACAAGCAGACAAGTGCAGATCTAGACCTATAGAATTGAGTCTTGAATTTGCAAATTTTTGAAAGAGGATTTATTTTCCATAAGTGGCTAATGAGTCCCAACTAAAGGCTAAAAAAAATGATTTTTTCATAATCCAATTCCCGACAGTCGAAAAGCAGTTTTATGTGTTTTTTCCAGTAGCAAGACTGATTCGCCATCAATGGTGAATGAGTCCCACTGATGATTTGTAATGATTTTTGCTAGTTTCCAAAACCTTCCAAATGTAGCAATCAACTTCTAGGTGCACTTTGTTAGACCTTGTTCAATTTTATTTGCATTAATTTCTAATTTATTTCTGCATATCACAATGTGTTTTCAAACAAGCTACATTCTTTAGTTTCCATTCAATAATCAATAGCTTTCATTAGTTTCCTACATTAATATCATTGAATTTAGGCATAATTACATCATACATACCTTAGTTTGAGTGAACCACTTCAATTTTAGTGTTCTATTTCTCTCCTTTTAAGTGAAAAACCCCAAGAGTGTAAGAGAAATACATAGAACACATCAAAATTGATGGTTAACTCTCTTCTTCTTTCTTTTATAACTCTTTCTTTGGAATAAATTCCTCATTTGAATTCATTCCTTCTCATCTCAAGCCCTCTTCTTGGCCGATTCATTGAGGACCCTCAAGGATCTCAACATTTGTATAAGTACCTACTTTCTCTCCCTCAAAATGATGATCTTTAGGGTTGACCTTTTGATGCAGGAGCATCCAGTGGTGTAAGGGCAATCTTGCATCACCCAAAAATAGTTAAATTTCAAATTTCTCAGTTTTTAGATGTTTTTACATTTTTGGATACCCTTTTCGTCATAATAAAATTCCCAATTTAAGGTTTTCATTTTCTATTCCTGGGTTGAAAGATATTGCAGTTTTAGTTTCCCAGATTTGCACCTGAAAATCTTCTGAGTTAGATTTGAGGCACTTATATTTCCTAGATCAGCCCCAAAACTTGTCGAAATTGGTGTAGTAGATTTTGACCATGTTCTTGACTTAGACCTTTCCAACGGTTCAAATGGTTCGCGAATCGGAGTCCCAAATCAAAAGTTATGGCCCCGGGAAGTTGGCACACTTTCTAGAAGATACAATTGCAAATGTTCTTTTGAAATTTGAACTTCAAGTTGTAATTTTTTGGTGCCAAACTGCCTAAACTCAAAATGTGAATGTTGTTTTGGCTCCAAACTAAAGAGGAGCTCTATTTATAGGCGGGTTTCTAATTTTTGGGTAAGTTTTTGGGGACAAGCTCGCATATTGCGAAAGGGTGATTTTGCAGCTTTCTGTAACTTGCATGTGTTGTAGAACTTGGGGATTTGGGTGTGTGCAAGAAGTTGAGTCCACTTTTTGGCCAAAAAGTGGAAGTGTTTTCCCTGATTTTCAAAATTTGACACATTTGACCTTAAAATTTGAAGCACTTAGAGATGAAATCTTTAAAAAAGTCACTAATCATAAAATGTAGTGCTCGGAGTCTAGTTTCCAAATATGTAATTTATTTCAATACCCAGATTGTACAAATTGAGTTTCAATAGGCATTTCAATAATCCACTGTTTAAAAGTCATTTTTTTTACCATACCATGCACGTGTACGACATCCATATTTTGACTTAAATTATGTATTTTTCTAAATCCTTTATGGGAAAAAGTTTTATGACCATCGGGAACCTTGCTCTTGATATTTTTTGTAATTTTTTATTGAATATTTTTTTGTTAATTTTTTTATTGGGCAGATTTGTCGTTTTGAAAAATCGCCATGTACGACTTGCATAAGATGACCTAAACTATCATTTTATTTTATTTTTATTTTTCAAATTGAAAAGAATTGTCTGAAGTTTGCTCTCGTGCAATCCGTTTTTCAAAATGTTATGTTGATCAAAAGTTATTAAAATAGTAAAAACTCATTATTTAAAGTTTATGGACCAATTTTATTAGAAATTAATGAAAATAGAAAAAATAATTCAATTGCAAAACAAATTACATATTTAGAATCTGCATTGTTTGATCTAAAATGGGTTTTATTTTTGTCAAAATTTTTTGAAAAAAGGTCGTCAGCCATATGTCCAAAGTCGATATTTTTCTTTGACATTGTTAGGGCCTTCAATTTCCAGGTCAAACCAGGTTGAAGGCTTAGGTTCAGACTTCCAAAGCTTTTCCCGAACCGAAAACCTTTGCAAAAACCCGCCCATGATGCAAAACAAAATTCAAATTTAAAAAAATGGGATCTTGATTATAAAATGAGATCCTGTTTAGTAATAAGCGGGATCCCGTGCTATAATCGGGATCCTGTTTCCATTTTGACTGTTGTAAAGGTAACGAGATCCCATTTATATGACAGGATCCGGTTGCCTTTACAACGGCTCCCACATTCAATTTTAGTGAACAGGATCCCGATTATAGACCGGGATCCCGTTTATTAGTAAACGGGATCCCGTTTCATAATCGAGATCCCGTTTAATTATAAGCGGGATCCCATTTTATAGACGGGATCCCATTTATATTATTTAAAAACACTGTGCACAATTACTATCAAGTCTGCAACTTTGCATGTTTTTGCCATTTTTGTATCTCAAAAAATTGGGAAGCTTGTGAAAATACAGAATGGGTTGAACAATGGCAGCAAAGATCGTTGACACCTGTAGAAGCACATAATCAATATGAAATAACTATTGAAGAAAATGATCAATTGTTTGCATTTGAATATTATGATCATGTTTCAGACCTTGTACAAGAAGGTAATTTTAATTTAATTTATTTCATTTTATTTTGCTTTATTAAGTTATTTTTTAATACTAAATTAGTTATATGGATATGCCAAGTTATTAAATCGAATTTTGTTGGCGGACAATGTGTATGCATGCATTTACTGAGGGGAATGAAGCGAAGCGAATATTGGTTAGCTCGTTGTGTGGAAACTAAACATAAGTTGTTAACACCTAGAAGAAGATGATGATGGCTTTTCATTATCAAC